>MU228409.1:1694406-1722267 GCA_018584345.1 Thuja plicata
GCTAAAGAACTTAAAATATTCGTATGCGTCTTAGAATTTAATGATCTGATATGCGGATTTAATTCAAAATCGCGCTATCATTAAAATTTCTAAGCAAAACTTCGCAGAGTGGCGCAAAGTTTTAAGACAGAATTTAAAATCTATCACTCATACAAAATAAGCTTACACTTTAGGCGGTCGACCAGAAAAGACCATTTCTCTATTGACCTTGGAAGGACGCGGAAAACTGCTCGCAAAAGCAACTGAAATACAAGGATGCCAACAAAACTGAAAACAAAAACAAAAAACCAAACAAAGCGAAAAAGAGAAACAAAAACTAGACGCTCCATAAGAAGTAAAATGGAAAAGGACCAAGGGATGACTGATCCCGCCAAATATAGCTTCTAGCAAAACCTCGACACCCTTAGAGAAAAACTCCTAACAATCATTTCAGAATTGCGTAGGGTTGCCCCAATTTTGGGAAATGCAAAATTGAGGACAACAGGTATGCATGCTTATGCATATTTATATATTTATAAGATTACAAAAACATAAAGGTAGCATTGCTAAACGCACAACACAAGATAAATCAATGCTAAATTAATATATATATATATATATATATATTTCAAATCTTAGGGGATTTTCTATAGCCTATAGGTCGGAGAGGCGAGTTGATAGTCCATTCTAGCGAGTGGTTCCTCCTTGGTCGGTCGAGGTTTCTCAGGCAGGCGATAGGCCTGAACTATACTCTATTCTATATGTGGGGCGACTCTTGCATAAGCTAGACATGCCCTATTGATTCTTAGGCTGCCCCTGGGAGGTAGATTATTGTCACCCAACGCCTTAGAATAGTAGGGGCCCAAGGGGGGGTGGCATACGCGCCCTACTATTTTAAGGGCAAAAGTCTCGCTCATATGACTAATCGAGCGAAACCAGTTTTCATTTTGAAGAATGCCATTTCGTGGCGATTAGAGGGAGGCGTACCACAGACTGGGAGGGGGTTTCGACCGCTTTTTCTGCTGGATTCTTTGCCAATTCCATGGGCATTACCCATATTCTAGACGTAACATGCCCCTTTTCTAATAGTAGGGCATTCAAATTATATACGTAGCATGGGTGGGGGAAGATTAGAAAGGGCGAATAGTAGGGGCCCAACTAAACTATAATTCTCTCCCACCTTGCTGGGAGACCAATAGTGTAGGCAAACTATAGTTTCAAATCAAGTAATCAAATAAATATGAAATACAAGGATGGTTAAATAATGATTACCAAGGTTGTTTAAATCGATAATGAACTCAATGCCTAGGACAACTAAACCACCTAGACACCTAGTTACCATAAGCCCCTTCCTAGGGTACTGACAACGATCGATGTTCTAGCTCGGATGACATTCCTAACTTTCTCCGATTGCCCGTGCACTCCTACGCTGAAGATACTCTTTCCCTACTTGCGGGAAGATTCTCCTCTTGCATCCACTAACATGGGAGGATTAGATTTCCATGTCATTATTAATAATCTCATGCTATCAAAATAACACAAATATGCATCAACAATTCATTTTCCTATTTTCCATATAAGAAAATTCAATTCCTCCTAAAATTATTTTCATTGATATCACAAAATATACATTTCTATTCTCATTAGAAAATCAACATAACCAAATTTATTGAAATCCACTAACTACCATAGTCACATTTCACAGGAAATAGTTATTATGGCTGTAAAATAATATGGTCACGAGGAAGGGATGTAACATATCCCCCCCTCATGCTTCATTGTCCTCGATGATTATTTAAGCAATGCACTATTAAGATTCAACATAGGCCGATACATAATTTCAAAATTCAAAACAAGTGAGGAAATCTATGAAGGATCTCATCTTGATCCTCCCAAATAGCACTGCCTTCTTCATATTGGTCCCATAGGACCTGACATTGGTTCAACTCGTGGTTACGTAAGTGCAACTTACCTACCTCGAGCACCCGAGTGGCTCTATCAATACCACTCCTGGATCCTGCACCTGCAAGGAATTCCAGTCATTAACATGCTCAAAATTTGGTTTATATTTCTTTAAATATATGAGACATGAAAAACATTGTGCAACTGGGTGAGAGGTGGTGACAACAATTTTGTAAGCAACCGGGTTGACGACTTCCAAAACCTCAAATGGTCCAACATAGTGGGGTTCAAGCTTGGATGTCCTTCCAAACTTAATAGAGCTTTTGTGGGGCTCAACCCTAAGAAAGTCTTTCTTCCCAATTTCAAATTGTCTAGGGCTACGTTTTGCATCAGTGTAACTTTTTTCTTTGTCATTGGCTTTGGCTAGCCGTTCCTTAATTAGTCGCCCCTGTTCTTCCATTTTTGAAAGCATCTTAGGCTCGAGAACTATTCTGTCTTCGAGTCTATCCCAATTGATAGGAGTTTTGCACTTTCTATTGTAAAGTGCTTCGAAAGGCAACATCTTAATGGCTGATTAATAGGAATTGTATAGGCAAATTCTACCAATGGTAGATAATCCTGCCACTTGTACTGTTGGTCCATGCAATACACCCTTAACAAATCTTCCAGAACTTGATTTACTTGTTCCGTCTGTCCATCCGTCTTTGGCTGATATGCTGAACTGATGTTTAACTGAGTTCCCAAAGTTGAAAAGAGGGTTTGCCAAAACCTAGATGTTATCCTTGCATCTTTGTCCAAGATGATTTTCTCTGGTATGCCATGCAATCGAAAAATTTCTTGTACAAATTTCCTGGCTAAGATAGGATCTACATCGGTTAGATTCCCGAGAATGAAATGAGCTACTTTAGTCAATTTATCCACCACTACTAGAATTGCATTATGTCTATTTCTGGACATAAGAAGGCCTTGAACAAAATCCATACTGATTATCTGTCACTCCAATCTGGAATGACATGGGGTTGAAGTAAACCTGCCACAAATCTGGTGATATCGTTTTTCATTCCTTTCCAAAAATACAAATGTTTGAGATCAACTAACATTTTAGTAACACCGGGATGCCTGGAATAGGGTATGGAATGAGCTTCCTTGAGAACAAATCTTCTTAGCTCAAGAAGATTAGGTATGTACATTCTCCATTTATAACTCAATAGTCCGTCTTGCTTAATCTAGAAACCTTCATATCTGGAATCATGAGGATCCCTTTGTAATGCTGCTCTGACCTGATTCTAGTATTCGTCCCCTTCCAATTTTTGAAGGATTGTGGTTCTAAAATTGGTACCAACCGTTGTCATTGCTGAAATTTGCCTCCTGCGGCTTAAAGCATTGACTAGTTTGTTTTCCTTACCCTTAATATATAGTTAATCTCAGTCATAATCAGAAATCAATTCCAACCACCTCCTTTGCCGGGAGTTTTGCCAAGTGAAAGTATATTTTAGGCCTTGATGATCTAACCTAAGTTCGAAAGGTTTTCCCAAAAGACGTTGTGATGTCCCCTATCTGAAGTAGGTTTGAGTAATAAATCACAATAATAATAAATAAACAAATGAAAATATTAATACAATATACTATTATAATGATATAGTCTATTATTAATATTATTAGCATAATATATTATTACCAATATATAAATGAAAATATAAATATAATATGAATAAATATAATTAATTATTAATACTCATAATATAATATTAATATAAAACTAAACAAATTACATTAATTAATATACTAGCTATGTTTCGTGGAGTTATAAGGAAGCAATCATTAATATAGAGATAAATGAATTAATTTGCACAAGTATTGTTGATCATAAACAATGATCTCACTATTGCAAGCGGAAGTCAATAACAATGAACTAATATATCATATCTATAAAGAGAGTATTAATATATGAGGGTCGGCGATTGCAGGCATGATGATTAGTATATATATTATCGATTTCCATTAGCGCACAAGCACATAGGTAACGTAGTGGTGCGATTAGTAATGAAAGGGGAATATATACCATAAAATGTGCTCTTTGGCAACGTGGCTTCTCAATCTAGCAATAATATATAAGACATCCAGGGAGTCAGATAAGTGGGGAGCGGAGATCTTTAATCCAACTCGTCAAAGATGAACTTTAACGCGGAACGTATGAAGTATAAGCTGCCGTACTGGAAATACTGATAAATAAACACATTCAGCCATCACACATGGAATAGAGAAGGGCTACATCACATATGTGACAGGTAATATCGCAGCGATGATTACAGAATACCAGTGCCCGGTAATAAAACAGTTAATTAAGATATTCTGGGGGAATTCATATTTCTATTCATCGACCATATATTTAGAGGAAAATGAAGGTAATACATTGATGGAAAAGAGACTCAGCATCGAATAGGGAAATAGAAAACCCCTCTGATAACTTTATCTAATATTTATCATTGCGTAATAATACACTTCATACTTCTGCGATATATCAGAACCTATACATCAGCTGGAGGCATCAAATATAAATACATGTATTGGGTGTTGATCTGATTGAATTAGATCATCAGGAGATTATTAATGGTATTGGATATTCATCATAGAATAAGCATTATTATATATAGACTAATATATATGTCAGCAAAGGAAATAAATCTCGACATATCGCTGACCTAGCAAGTGACATTACAGAATCTGCACAGTATAAGATTCAGACATGGCATTAATTACATATTAGTATAGTCAAATCCATTTCAAATACATTTCGTAAGCATATCAATTCCACAAGTAAGGTCTATAGCATTAGTTGAGTCCAAGGGTCATCATCATTTTACAAATTTGATCAGTAAATCTTGTCGAGCATTAAGGGAAGTAACCTCACCATTGCAAGGATATAACGGGAAAGAAGTCTATTGGAATTAAGGTTATAAGTAAATAGACCCATAATCTTAGGAGATTACAAGAGGGACATTACAAACATACCTTTATACTTGAAGGGCGTGAAAAATAGCTGCTAACTCTAAATCATGAAGTGCATAAGTTTTGCTCGTAGCTCTTTAGTTTCCTAGACTCATAAGCAATCACTTGCCCGTCCTTCATCAGAACCCCTCCTAAACCTTCTTTAGAGGCATCAGTAGCTACAACAAATTGTCCTGCTGGATTAAGGATTTTGAGTATGGGTGCCGTGGTTAGCTTTTCCTTTAAATATTTGAAAGCCATCTGGCACTTATCAGTCCATTCAAATCTTTTTCCTTTTCTTTGAAGAGAGTTAATTAGGCATGCAATACGAGAAAAGTTCATCACAAATTTCTAGTTATATCCAGCTAACCCCATAAAACTTCTGACTTCCTGAACATTTTGGGGAACGAGCCATTCTGTTATAGCTTTAATCTTGCTCAGATCTATTGCAATACCCTTTGCAGAAATGATATGCTCTTGATATAGCACCTCCCTTTGAAAGAATGTACACTTGGATAGCTTCCCATTTAATTTGTGTTCCCTTAGCTGTTGAAGGACGATCTGTAGATGTCGATGATGTTCCTCTTCATTCTTGGAACAAATTAAGATGTCATCGAGAAATACTAAAATAAATTTATCTAGGCAGTCCTAAATACAATGTTCATCAGATTCAACCTCCGAACAGATACCTTATTATAGTGCAAGGGGTTATAGAATTTCTCCCCCAAGATTCCCAACATATGTGTTCCAGGGTATTGTGTTAGTGAAAGAGATCTTCACTAGCACGGCAACAATATCTGGCAACGACAAAAACACGGGCGCCTACGTCGTGGACCTTCGTGTCTTAGTAGTGTGACACTTGCTGTGTGAGCTAACGAACATTCAAGCATTGGGCCTATAATATTGTATTTGACAGCCAAAATTGCCTTAGATTAATCTGTTTGTCCTTGTGTCAAAACCCATGCTAGATTACAAAACATATTGTCCATTGTGCTTGTTCTTTGATCAGTTTCCAAAACGCAAAACAAACATCAAAAATTGTCAAAACGCGTCCAACGTGTTAAAGTCTAGGGTGTCAACAATCAAACTGTTCTTCTAAACAAAAGCCTTGTTCCTGAAAATCAATTCTATCAGACAATGAAGTAAATTGTTAGTCTTTTTTTTTTGAGACTGTCTCCCCTTTACTGCAATTGCCCGCATTTTGCCGCAATTGACAGAAGTTTGTTGCAATCGTCCTGTTTATTGCCACACTTGACCTGTTTATTACCGCAATCGGTGATAGATTACCGCAATCAACCAGTCACTTTACCGCAATCAGCGGAGGTTTGCCGCAATCGGCG
Source organism: Thuja plicata (assembly GCA_018584345.1). Classification (NCBI taxonomy): domain Eukaryota; kingdom Viridiplantae; phylum Streptophyta; class Pinopsida; order Cupressales; family Cupressaceae; genus Thuja; species Thuja plicata. The sequence goes on from MU228409.1 coordinate 1,700,616, forward strand.
GAGGTTTGCCGTACTTGACCATAGACTTTAAAAACACCTGTTTTTACCTAAAAACCTTGCAAATACTCTTCATTCTGTCTAAAAGATTAGTGTCTATCCCATAAAAACGCGAAGAACATTGTGCGAATCTCTAAAATTTAAAGATCATCCATTCTTTGAAAGCACGATTATCGTCCAAGCATTGTTGGTTCGAAAGTTCAGACTCGAAATATCTTGATCCCATTATCTCAAAATCATCATATCTCAGGCAATAGTCAAGAATCCGGTTCTTACATCACCAAGTCTTTGAGATCAAGATAAATCAACATCTATCCTTAGAATTACCCTTGTCCAAACATAACTCGGACTCTCCTAGAAAGGTTATCCTTTTCTGTTTGCTTTATATCACTTGTTCTAGTCACAAAATCTGGACAACACTATGTCTCACACACCTTATGGAGGGCCTTACACAAGGTCGAAGGCTAAAACTCAACGTGACGAGTCTTATGTCAATAGATTTCCCCCTTGGGAACAAGAGCGAGAGGACGACCCTTTCAGAAATACCAGTCCTGCTCTTTTCATTGAAAATCCCCATAGACCAACATTGTTCCATGATGTCACAAAGGAGGAGCTCGAAGACATAGAGCAAGACGCCTATTCCGCGCTAGTTGTTGACGTTGTCATAGAGAGAAATCATGAACGCTTCTTAGCCATGTTGATTAAGAAGGGAGTCAAACTCCCCGCTGAATTCAATGTGAACCATATGGCCCGAAAACCCTCTCGTAGGTTGAAACACTACTCGACCCTCTCAAACGGAACCTGTGGTATCTCAAATATTCCCATCTTTGACAACAACGACACCAGCACAGACTGTGTCCAATCAGACTAGCTCGACAAACCAAGCAAGCACGTCCTTCACGCAAAGCATGACATACTCCCAACTAAGTGCACCCATGGTCACTAGTGTGCCTAAACCCTTGGCCTCATGGCCTGTCCAGTCAAGCTCTCATGCTATGCCCTCAATCCCACCAACAAGCAGCAACCCGTTTGCAACTATTTCGCTACTACACTCAGTCCCTACTAGACTTGGGCTCAATTCATCGCTCCTACAGGGGTCCATCTCTGCGGGTCCGACTTTCAGTCAATGCCCACCCAAGGTTAGGCCTTTGCTCATACAGGGACCACAACAACCCCAACAACAAGAACAACCCCAGTAACAACAACCTCAACCCCAACAACAACAATCCCAACTTCAGCAGCAACAACAACAACAACCCCAACAACAAACACAACAGAATCAATCTTGGGCCAATCACATGCCCCCGTATCAGAATCACGTGTTGGGGAACCAATATGACCTTGATACCTTGGAAAACCTGGCAAACAGGCGCCAAGTGTTCAAATCTAGCTTCACCATCAATGAACTCAAAGATCAAAGCTTGAGCAAACTTCGCATGCAAGATTGACTACACAAGCTATTCCCAGAAGCACAATCCCCTTTGAGCAACAACACTTATCCATGGTTAGTACTGGTCCACCAGACTAGGGGCAATTTTTAAAGTCCTGAAAAAATCCCAAAAAACCAAAAAATCATCAAAAAAATCCTAAAAAGATCAAAATGTCCTGAAAAAAAATCAATTTTCATCAAAACAATAAAAAAATTGCAAAATCTCAAAGCAATAAAACCAACTCGGTTGTCAACAAAGAAAAGGGCGATCGAGCCTAGTCAATCAATGTCAAAACCATGAGCTTTGCGAATCAGCAATGGGCCCATATGACACAACTTTACCAACTATCAAATCTATCAACAAGCAAATTGGCGACCAAGCCAATCAATCAATGTCAAAACCATGAGCTTTGCGAATCAGCATTGGGCCCATCTGACATAGCTTGATCAGCTACCCAAAATCAATCAACCAATCAATCAAAACAATCGTCGTACACAGTGATGGATACGCTCAAAACCAGACAGATCAGTCTTATATGAGTCATCTATTACTGAAACCACACAATCAAGCGACTATACATTAAAAACACTAATTCCAACCAAACTGTAAATTCGTAATGACCACGAGTCCTGAAAGTTATCTTATAGATATCTTCCTCCTTTAGTCTCAATTGATGATAGCCTGATCGTAGATCTATCTTGGAAAATATTGTTGGCCCTCTCATTTGATCAAACAGGTCATCGATCCTGGGTAACAGGTACCTATTCTTAGTGGCGACCTTATTCAGCATTCTATAATCAATGCAAAGGCGAAGGGTTCGATCCTTCTTCCTCACAAATATTATAGGTTTACCTCGAGGAGACACGCTTGGTTTGATTAGTCCCTTGGAAAGTAATTCCTGTAGTTGTGCCTTGAGTTCCATTAGTTCGACGGTGGACATCCTATAGGGGGCCTTTGCAATGGGTTCAGTTTTGGGCACCATATCAATGGAGAAGTCAAACACTTGCTTCGGGGGTAATCCTCGTAATTCCTTTGGAACTACATACTGAAAATCTTGTAGGAAAGGATATTTCTCCGCAACCAATTTTGTCATAACATGGTCTTTCCCCATTTGAGCTGTCGCCCCATAAAGCATCTTATCATCATGATAAACTATCTTCCTCGGTTCTCCAACCTCTTCCATCTTGACTATGAAGATCTGACATCCCTTTCTCTTGCTTCTTTTAAGTTGCATAGCTGAAATCTGGCGCACTTGAATTCCTCGACACATACCCTGAATGAAGATTCTATTTCCCTTATCATCTAAGCATTCCAATTGCTTGGCGAAACAATCTACTTTTGCTCGATGTCTCCATAACAAGTTCATGACAAGAATTACGTCATAGGTCCCTAAGTTAACTTCGGTAGAAAACTCAGGAAGTTCGACTGGGTGGCATACTCTAGTGACCAAGAATTTTCTAAAATTCCAGTTTGCTTATGAAATTTATTTAGTACTTTAGGAGATATAAAACATTCTATTGCTCTAGTATCAATAAGAATGAAACACAATTGCCACAAAGAGTACTTGAAATTACTATGGGAATGATTTGAAAGTTGGCTTGCCTGTTATCTACGGTAGCGTGAATTCTCTGTTGAAAGGCCGTTTACTGTGGAGGTAGAGGATTCCTCTGAGATCGGTTTCCAGACATCTTCGTAGGGCACTGATTAGCATAGTGATCCCCACCACAAGTAAAACATCCTCTTGCTCGTCCCTTATCAAGTTTTTTGGGAGTCCCATTGCCTTCCTTGTGGTAATCATTTCATCCTTTCTTGTCTTTCTTGTAGTACGAGTTATTCCCTTTGAATCCTTTCCTTTTGAAGGTTTGAGTATTCTGCTTCCAACCAAATTTATTCTTTCCCCAATCTTTGGTAGCATCATCATCTTTGACTTTTTGTTCTTGACGTACTGCTCTTTCATAAGCTTCGTCTGTAGTATGAGGTACAAGAACATTTGCAGGCCCTCCAATGTGATGGTTGAGCCCCATGATAAATTTTCACACATAAATTTTCATCCGCTTGGTATTGGAGAACGTACTTCAGAGGTCTATTGAATTTCTCCCAACATACATGAATTGGCACGCTCCCTTGTCTTAAGTCTTGAAACTCCTTCAACTTCTGGTCATAAAAAAGTTGGTGTAACCATCTTTATCTAAAAATCTTGACAAGTTGTTCCCACGTGACCTTGGTTATTTTCAGCTTGAGTTCCATTCTCTTGTTTTCCCACGACATGGCTGCTTCTCCAACTAGTTGGAAAGCTCCCCATGCGGCCTTAGATTTTTCCGAGTGGTGGTGGATTTCGAATTATTTTTCCATCTCGGTAAGCCATTCTTTAGCGGCATCTCCAAACATGGATCCCAAAAAGTTAGGGGGTTTTACTTTTCTCATGTCTGAGGATGGTTCCTTAACTAGTTGGCGGTGTTCCTCAACTTCATCTGACTTCTCGGGGAGACCCTTAGGTTGCTCACTCTGATGGGTATGTTCCGAGTTCTGAGTCCCGTCCCGAGTTTCGACTGAGACTCTTACTCATCATCCATGGGCCTGAGTGGTCCGTTTTCTTTCCTTTTTCTTTTAAGAGTTTGGTTCTGAGTGTCAACCATCATCTTAAGAAGCTGATCCAATTTTGCTACAGGCTTGTTGACATCTTCATTTTCCTCAATAGGATTCACAAAGTTTTCCATTGTTTTTTAGTTTACTTAAATCGCCTGTTGTAATAGGAAGAATGGTTTTATTAATTATCTATTATTAACTCATTTTTCCATTCATTATAAATAAAACAAGAAAAGGCCAGGAGGCATATAGATGAGACAATCAAAATTCCTTATTGATTTCAACATATGTTGATTATATCAATTTTATTCTTCATAGCTACAAAATTGATTCAAAATTGCTCATTTCACTAGTCACTATAATCGGCGAAAGGTACCTTCTGATTATCAAAGTTAGAACGTATAAGGCGATATCCTAGGTGGGCACTCTACAATCTGAGGGCTTATTAGAGCCACACTCTCGATTGGAGGTTCCTCAGGCTTGGCTTCCGTAGTGTTTCCTATTGGTTTCTCAGAGTCTTCCTTGTTTGAAGATGACCATCTACGCCTTTCCTTATGGAAATGACGAGTATAATTTGCTAAGGTCTCATAGTCTCCCAAAGGTGCCACTCCAGAAAGATCATATTTGGCGTGAACCATCCATAGTTGCACTATAGTGGGGTCTTGTACTCTCTTACAAGGTGTGGGTCAGATCCACATCCTGCGGATCATCGACAATGTTTCAGTTACTACACATGAAGGAAATGAGCCTCCAAGCCTAGTATGGAACCCGACTGCTCTGCTACCACGTGTAACAACCAAAAATTCTACTAACATAAATAAAATAATATATAACTGCATTTTCTGATCAAGAAAAACTAACTTTTGTTTTCCTAAGAGCATGAAAAGAAAGATAGTTAACATTCAAATGTAGTTACTAACTGCTTTCACATGAAACTGAAATTAACTAACTTTCTCCATTAATTTTCTAGGAATTAAATTCATGAAACAAATTAAATATTGCTTTAACAAATAACTAACAAACGGAACTTGAACACGGTGATCTTATCAGTTGATCCTTCCTAGAAAGTTTGTACATCAGGGACCAAAGAGTTATCTTCAGGGTTTTTTGCCACCAGACCTGGATCTTTTGATCGTGACTAACTATCACCTGCACAACTTCCAAAGGAAGTAGCCTGACGCTTCCCAAGAGTACACAAGTACGGTATCTATTTTCTTGCCATCCGAGACTTGGTGTAGAACCCACAACCTTCTTAGCTAGTCATCCTAAAGACATCCTTGCCTACTAGGTGACCTTCCTAGCTAGATGTTGTACTACTAGTCCTAGTGACTGACGTATACTACCTGTAGCATAGTACCACCTTGGCCAAGGTTTTGCAAGTACAAGCACATACCTTGTGCAGTCAATTTCACCACCAAACTCGTTCCATGGACCTCCTGGTCCGTTACCTTGGATATCACAATCTTGATGGCTTAAACCTTTGCTGGTAAGGCACTATTAAAGTACTATGTTCCACCCATCGCAGGGCTGTATCTTAACCAGTTTAATTCTTTACAGATTTAAGGAGTTTTCAAATGGCTTAACATAAAACTCAAGGACTCAAGTTCTTTCACAATCTTATTGTAATCCAGAGAGAGTCAATAAAATAGTCTAAGGGGAACTGATAGGGCCGACCTTAACCGAAATCATTTCATATCAGCTTAACCTCAGTGGTTCTGTCGTAACAGAGACAAGGACTCGACTACATTACCGAGGTAACAATTTTCTTTACTAAAAAGTCATTAATTCTTCAATGAGTACAAAACAGAATGACATGCATGAGGATTTTACGCCTGATCCATAATCAAAACATTGTTGCACGCAGATTACTCTTCTGCAATTAGAGACCCATATTTAGACAAAAAAACAATGCGATGATATAGGTATTTAATGCCATCTAGCTGAGATGCATATATACGATGTCATGATGCAGAGATTTAATATCATGTTGTAGATGCATAATGCCATGATGTGGATTATAATGCCATGTTGCAACTATATTAAGCCATGGTGCAGTTATATAATGCCATGTCACAGATACATGAAGCTATGACACAGATGTGTAATGTCGTGCTGCAAATGTATAAGCCAGGACACAGATATATATAATGCCATGTTACAAAAATATAAGCCATGATGCAGATATGCTATGCCGTAATGCGAATATTAAGACAGGATGCAGATATAAATAATGCCATGTACAGATGTGCATAACAATGAATTTAAGAGATGATTATTATTACAACCATACCCACGAAGTTGGACGATCATTCCAAATGAAATACATTCTCAACTTCAAGCAATCAAACATGAAAACCATCCTTCAAATGTAAGATAAATAAAAATAAGAACACATACCTGCTTGAGTATACGATCAAGGAGAGATCGAGCCACAATAAAATCACTAGCTTAGAGTCGTATTAAGAGCAGCAGGAAAAAGACAAAATACTAGTGATGCTCAGCACTAAAATCCTCACCACTGCTCTCTCCAAAATGGTAAACAAGAAAAGGAAGAAATGAGCTCCCTTTTCTGATCACCAAGCTCTTAGCTTGGTGTGGCAAAAGTAACTCTTTGTCGAGGTGACAAGGGGGAGTTACTCTTGCCACCTTCAGCAAGGGCTTCCCCAAAACAAATCAAACACAAGGCAAATCATCTGATTACAATGTGATCAGAAATTAGATTAATACATAAGAATGCAACCTGTGAACAAATAAATGATAATATATATCTATACATAGGTATGCATACTTATGTATACTTATATATATTTGTGATATTACAAAAACATAAAGGTAGCATTGCCAAACGCACAACACAAGATAAATCAATGCTAAATTAATGTATTAATATGTATATGTATATATAGTCATATTTTATACGCACACACATGCGCGCGTGTATATATATATTTCAAAAGAAGAATAAAATAAATATGAAATACAAGGATAGTTAAATAATGATTACCAAGGTTGTTTAAATCGATAAGGAAACTGAATGCCTAGGACAACTAAACCACCTATCCACCCAATTACCACAAGTGCCTTCCTAAGGTACTGACAACGGTCAAGGTTCTAGCTCGGATGACATTCCTGACTTTCTCCATTTGCTTGTGCACTCCTACGCTGATGATACTCTTTCCCTGCTCGCGGGATGATTCTCCTCCCGCATCCACTGACATGGGAGGATTAGATATCCATGTCATTGTAATAACATAAATATGCATCAACAATTCATTTTCTTATTTTCCATATAAGAAAATTCAATTACTCCTAAAATTATTTTCATTGATATAACAAAATATACATTCCTGTTCTCATTAGAAAATCAACATAACCAAATTAACTGAAATCCTTTAACTGCCATAGTCACATTTCACAGGAAATAGTTATTACGGTTATAAAATAATATGGTCACGGGGAAGGGATGTAACAATAATGTTATGTACTGTATTGCTTGTTTAAATTTTTTATATATGTTTGTAGTGTAGATAAGCAGTATAGGGACTTACAAGGATATAGACTTTAGGTGCAATGAATGAGAGTGCTTAATGAGTCTACTGGATGATATCCTTTTAAATTTTAACTATATAGATTCCAGGTCACAAGAAATAAGATTAAGCAATAAAATCATGGTTTACCTGAGTATAGAGAATCAATAGTGTACAGCCTATAGCTCAACTGTCCTCTTCTTGGGAGTGAATATTACATTAGGCATGACTATAGTAGAAATTTGGGTGTAAAATAAACTTCTAACTGTACATACACAATATTGAAGTACCAGATGATAGGTCATGAGATGTTAGTATTGTTCAAGCCCATTTAAAAGCTCTCAACAAGATTACATTGGAAACTGTCAGCCTCCATAAGGTTTCGGACAAAACGCTTAACCAAGTTATTTGGAGATCATGACCTGGAAATGTCCAAAGTAGTTGTTGCTTCTGCGCTTTCTTGTCAACAATGGTTGAATTATCTTGAAGGTGTTTTTTATAGGCTAATAATTATGCAGAATAACTTCATGTATTGGTGTCTGCAAGAAAATTGCAAATACAAATCAGGAATGCTATTGTTTATTGGCACAAGCTACTAATATGGAGTTCCCTTTTTCCCATTTCAATTAATTAACGTAGCTTCCATATATTTTGACATATTTACCGTTCATATTGGTTTCTCTTTTTGTTAGTAGCACTTTGGGATTTGGTAAGGAAATTTTCTTCTATAAAACACCTAAATTTTCGTGCAAAATTCAGCAACTCACAGTCTAGCATTTTTTTCTCTCAGCTCTTATAACTTTCTTAATTGTGCGATAAGATTTTACCTTTAGTTCTTGTAACTTTATTAAAACTAGCTATTAGCGCAAGATGGAAATCTCCACATAATTTGTATTGACATGGTTAAAAAACTTCAATAGCAAGACTATGATTTTTAGAAACATTTTTGGGACACCCATGGAGATGCTTGGGAACCTTCCCATCTGCAATCGCTAGATGAAAACATGTTTCTGAGATGTGGGATGCGTAGGAAGAGTCAGGGAATGGATGATTGGACAACTAACTGCATGGGCGTTAATCATGCTCAAAAACAAAAAGCGATATTAATATGCCGATTAATACCTATAATTTTTGTATTTGCATGCTTCATAGCTGTGCTGCTTGCTGGCAGAAATGCATATTTGATATTATGGTCACCATATTCTGTTACCCTACCCATTATGGGATCTTCGCGGGACATTTAAAGAATATTGGAGGGGATAGATCTGGATTGTGGATTTTGTAGATATTGGAGAAGCAATAATCTTCGACTTACTACATTGTTGTTGTTTAGGGGAAAGTCATGGAAGCAACCTACTTTGTAGAACAATGGGATAAATTTTGGTATATGTATTGTACCAAGGCAAAATTACCCATGAACATGACTCAATGGAGATGGAAAGTGAACTTGAAGATGCTCTTAGGACAAAGAGTCTAGGAAGGAAAATTATCCTAGACTTTTCATCAAGGGATCTCTATCTGAAACTAATCATATCTTGGAGCAGCATAGTGCAATTTGCTTTATGTTCAGCCTAGTCACAGGCCCTTAAAGAGTAGTGGGATATCATATTGTCCAAGTCATATCACTTGAAGCATACACACTTCACATTAGAAAGGTAGGCATACACCTTACAGCCATATGACTAAGATATAAGACTAAGAGATCTATCTATACACTAAACCCTCATGTATGCATAAGATGATTGGATTTCTGTAGTCTTTCCATTTTAGGGTAATGGGAGGTTTCAAGAGGTATAAAAGATCTTCACCATATTTTTCACCAAGGCTAATCACTAGTTGTTGGAGCTCTGAAAATTTTAGTGAGAGCATCTAGTTGTCTTTGCAAACCCTTGAAAGAATGAACAAAGGGGACTACATCACCAAGGAAAGTAGTGTTGCAAATTGCATGTGATGTAAGATGTAAACATCCTTTGCCAGAGTGCATTGCTTATAAAGTCTTCAAGTTCGTTGATGTAGACACTAAGGAGAGTTGATGAATAGAAAATAAATTTTATTAATTTTCACAAATGATCACAATAGGTGAATTGGACTAAAGGATACTGTTGGAAATTGTTGTCATTGATGTCAAAGGTGTTCAAAGACCAAGATTGGAAGATAGAATGTGGCAAAGTTATGACACTATTTTTGAGCTTTGTTGGACGAGGAAGGAGGTATTTTAAATATATTAAATTGCACGATTATCCATACATGGGACAACCCATGTTTTGAGAGAATTGAAATAAAATAAAGTCTTTGGCACCTCCTAATGTTTTAATTCTTGCAAAATTTTTTTTTTTTAGTGTGGCTGACCCCCTTGGTTTGGACGCCCACTTTGGGAAAACAAATACAAAATAAATAAAAATAATACATGCTGGCTTGCGGACCTAGTACTGCTGCACGGAGAGGTGCTTTTGCATGTATAGAGCAGATTTATTGCAAACCCATGAGCAGATTTTAAGGGCGTTTTACTGCAAATTTGGAAGCAGAATCTGTTGAAGAATATTAAAATAGTAGATGCAAGAGCAGATAGATTTTAATGAATTGATTCATATTCACAATGAGCAACACACTCATAAATAATACAAAGGATATTTACAAAATAACAAGTTTCCAATATGAAACTGCTGATAAGATTGGATACGATCTTAAAGGATAAACTTGAGCATTAAAAGAAACATACTAAATATTTTAATGAGGTTGCGTCATGTAGACCTCTTCCTGTAAGTCACCATTCAAAAAAGCACTCTTAACGTCCATCTGATGGACTTTCCAACCAAATTGGGCTGCTAAGTCAAGGACGAGCTGTATGGTACTCATTTTTGCTGTAGGAGCAAAGGTCTCCTCATAGTCAATGCCTTCCCTTTGTGAGAACCCACGTGCAACAAGACGAGCCTTATACTTGTCTAAGGTTCCATCAACTTTGTATTTCACCTTGTACACCCATTTGCAGCTAATGGGCTTCTTCCCTGAAGGAAGATCAGAAAGGGCCCAAGTGTGATTCTTCTGAAGACTTTGGAACTCAGATTCCATAGCTTGTTCCCACTCAGGGATACCTCTAGCCTCAAAATAAGTCTGGGGCTCATAGACATTATGAATATTAGCCATAAGAGCAAAATTAACTATAGGCTGCTATTTGCTCTTATTTCTGGAAGCTCTATCCTTAATGAGCTCATTATCCCTGAGATCACCAATAGTTTTAGCCCACCATTTAGGCCGGAGAGTAGAGGAGCCAACATCTGGAGGAGCTGGAAGAGGTTCAGGAGCAGCAGGAGCAGGAAGAGGATTATGTTCCGGAGCCTCAACAGGATCAGCAACAGGAGCCTCATGGTGGGCATCATCCCTCCCATCAGGGGGAGGTAAAGGAAGAGGAACACTGTGAGGCTGATCCTCAAAACATATCTCAGAAGAAGACAGAAAAGGTCCTCTATTTTCATCAAAAACAACATCACGACTGAAGATAAGATGATCAGTGTCTACATCTATCAGTCTGAAGGCCTTATGGTTGTCACTGTACCCTGTCATCATGAGCTTCTGACTCTTTGAATCCAACTTCGAGCGCTTAGCATCGGGAATCCAGACATATGCAAGAGAGGCAAAAATCTTCAGGTGGCTGATCCAGGGCGTACTACCAGACCAAACCTTTTATGGAGTCTTTCCCTTAACAGCCTGAGTAGGAGAATGATTAAGGAAGTAGACAACAGTAAACACTGCTTCTGCCCAATACTTATTAGGAACACTCCTGTGTTGTAACATAGAACGAGCCATCTCAACAATCGTACGATTGGGACGTTCAACAACATTGTTTTGCTGAGGAGTGTGGGGTGTAGTGAACTGGTGTTTGATGCCATGAGTAGCACAGAAGTCGGAGAACACAGTAGAACAAAATTCCCCACCGTTATCTGTCCTAAGAGAAATGATACTACAACCAGACTCTTTTTCAACCAAAGACTTAAACTTCTGAAAGATACTAAATACATCTGATTTTTGTCTAAGAAAGTATACCCACATCTTTCTACTTAAATCATCAACAATAAGCAGAAAATATTTGCAACAAGTAACTGAAGTTGTATTCATAGGACCACAAATATCAACATGAAGTAATTGAAGTACCTTATACGAACGCCAAGAATCTCCATCATTGAAGGGAGTCCGATGTTGTTTGCCAACTTGACAGGCTCCACATACTCCAAGATGCTGAGTCTGAATATCAGGTAGGCCAGAAACAAGTCCCTCCTGGGACAACTGAGAGAGATACTGGATGTTGAGATGTCCATATCGCTGATGCCACAAAGTGTTGAGAGATGAAACACGAGCTGCCATAGCTACCTCATGAGAATCACCGGTGTTAATGAGCCGATATAGCCCATGATCCTCTAGACCAGCAACAACAGTAAGGCGAGTCTCTCGATCAATAATGGAACATTTGTGAGCACTGAACACTACATCCAACTGAGGAGAATTCCTCATGATCTAACTCACAGAAAGCAGATTGAGTGCCATACCAGGAATGTAGCACACATTGAGGAAGATGAGATTCCTCCCACCAGACTGTATCTAAACATTTCCTCTACCAACAATTTTGTACTCCTCAGCTCCCCCAAACACAACTGAATCACTGAAAGGAGAAAAATCTGTAGACCACTCACGCCAATGAGAAAAGTGACGTGAAGCACTAGAGTCGATGTACCAAGCAGAAGACCTAGCTAGATCTAAAGACCTTTGAGCCATAAAGGCATAAAAGGCAGAGTCCTCCTGTTCAGAATGTTCAGCAACATTCGCTTGCTGATGTGACCCTCCCTGCTTTTTCTATTCAGAAGCAATTCTTTGACGACAATCTTTCTTCATATGGCCGTACTTGTGACAGTAGTGACACTACACATTCTTTTGCTGAGGTCTGCCTGAAGGTTGATGTGAACCCCTCTGTTGGGATGACTGAGATGAATGAAATTTAGCTGCAAAGGCTTGTTCTGAAGAGGACGAGAGAGCACGGTTACCAAACTGCTGTTTCCAGCGATCCTGCTGTAGGAGTTTGTTGCATAAGTCAGGAAACTTCAAATCAACGTTCGTAGACGTAATGTTGAGTCTCAACAAAGTGCTCATAGGATTGTGGTACTCTTTAGAGTGATGACTACCATATCTTCTTCCTCCATTTTCCTACCAATAGCCTCAAGCTAATCTTGAATGCTCTTAATCTTTGTAAGATGCTCCTGTAAAGACATACTTTCATCCATCATGATGGAGAACAACTGATTCTTCAAGAAGAATGCCGGGCTTTTATCAGAGGTCTCATGTAGCTCCTTCAGGTGCTTCCAAATGTCAGAGGCTGTCGTTGAGAGAATCTGAGGCAACTAGTCATTTGTAACAGACAGCTTAAGAAGTATGACAACTTCTCTTCTACGATCATCAAACTTGTCCTGATCAGCTCCAACTATGGTAGGACGAGTTTTTGTGCCCAAAACTAGTGTATCGAGGCGGTGATACTCAAATATGGTCAACATACGCTGCTTCCAGGTATTATAATTGCTGCCATTAAATCGCTGACTGCCCTCCAACATCAAGTTGGTCAAAGATGCCATTTACATGTTTTCCAATACACCGAAAACGACAGAAAAACTGAACAACGTTAGACAAAATCAGGTACACACTTCAAGAATGAAGTTCAACAAACACGGATTTCAAGGCAAATTTTTGGCTGACCCAAAAAAATTCAACAGATATCCAGAAATGTTGACAAAAAACCCAGAAGGAATCTGAAGTTAAAATTCAAATCCGCTGGCTCGAAAATCAAGGCATAGAAAACGATGCACCCTGAAAAATATGACACCAACCTAGTTCAACTCTTGAAAAACCCACCAAGAATTTGTTGTCAGAAAAATTTTTTGAGCTAAAAAATTAGGGTTTTCGAAAGAAACCCTAGGCAGAAGCCGGTGATGAAGAAAAGTGCAGAAAATGGCGATTTTGGCAAAAAATGGCAGCTGCTGGAACGAAAGACACCACAAAGGAGGTCGTTTTTACAGTTGCAGACCAAAGACGTCACCAAAAATTGGTGTAAACACTCCTAAGAACCGCGCGCGAATGGCTTCCAGTCTGCAACAAAAAAACGCGTGAGCTTCAGAACAGCTGAACACCAAATAATGGTGTTTAAAGTCGCGCGAATGGCAAAGAAAAAGAAATGCGGGTTCCAGTCAGCAAATTACAGATGCGAGCTGGTGCATGGAAGCCCTGCAAACAAAGACAACAAATGCTTGAAAACCCTAGACGGGTTACATAGAACGAGCACTAGAGGCACAAAATTGTTTTGAAAAAATTTAAGCTCCGATAATTTCAAAATGAAATTATAAATTTTTCCAAAAAAAATTAATGTATTAGGCTCTGATACCATAAAATAGTAGATGCAAGAGCAGATAGATTTTAATGAATTGATTCATATTCACAATGAGCAACACACTCATAAATAATACAAAGGATATTTACAAAATAGCAAGTTTCCAATATGAAACTGCTGATAAGATCGGATACGATCTTAAAGGATAAACTTGAGCATTAAAAGAAACATACTAAATATTCTAATAAATATATGCAGGTTTTGTGATGATTTTTCGGAGCATATTTTAATAGATATATTAAGCATATGTTAAAGCAGATTTTGGTGGAATTTTTGAGCGAATTTGTAAGGGAGAATTATATGTTTGTCAAGAAGAGGGTCAAATAATCGTCACATTATATATTTTGGAGATTGGTGCCTCGTATTCAGGGAGATTGGCGTCTCTTGCTGAGTTGGAGCTCAATTGTGGGGGTTTGTGTCTCCAGTTGGTTGGTGCCTATGAATAATCTAAAGGGGGTTCGTGCCTACAAAGATTGTAAGAAGTTTCTAATACAAAAGCAATATTTTGCCATTGTTTTCTCCTGCAGGGGTTTCCACGTAAATCATTTATTCTTCTTGTATTCCTCATTGCTAGATCTTGCATTTGTGTTACTGCTGTGGATGATTTAGTTTTGAAGCATTGCTATTGTGATTAATTAGGTTTTGAAAAGTAAAAGTTTGTTTTTATACTGATTTTCCCCCCGGCTCTTAGTATTTCTTAGAGCTCTTCAAATTTTAAATTTATAAAGTACATAAAACAAAATAATGCATTAAGGTGAACAAGAGATCGGAAGGCATGTGCCGATGAAGATTGGAAGGAAATCTCATCAAACATCTTTATTTGTTTTTGAAGTGGAGGATTTTGAACCATTAAGGAAGATATGATAATGCTTGCTGGGAAGTATCAAAAGACAGAGAGACGAGGCTGGGAGGTACTAGGAGGAAGTAAAGCACTTCCTCTAAAAATTCCCCTAACTCCCGAGGTTGGAGAACCCTTGTTTGATTCCAGTAGTAGTAAAATGAAAAATGAGTGCACGGTTAGTTTCAAATTGGCCAACAACAATCCCATTTAAATTCTTTAGACAAGTAAGAAAGAACTTTGAGATGCCCATGTCACATGTCATGTTGAAGAAGTGATTGGGTAGTGTTGAAGGCCTTTCTAATGCTTACAGAGCAGCAAAAGCCTTTATAAAGCCTCCATGGTGGTAGTTGAGAGTGTAAAAATTAAAAGATATGATTAGTTGTTTGGAACACTTCCTTAAAGCCTTCTCTGCCTCTTGCTGTAAAATTACCCTGATCTGTCGGCTCAAGAAGATTGATGTCCAGCTCTTGTAATACAGATTGGCAAAGGTGTGCCCAATCACGATTGTCACGTAGTTTATTGTGTTCGAGCTATCTCTTGATTTGTGAATGAGATGATGTGACCAAGAGAGAAAATCTTGAGCTAACAATCTCATTGAAATAGGTCTGCAATGGGAAAAATAAGTGATCAAATTCTATATTTTAGAATACATTCAGGTATCTATGACTGTCCCTGTTCTAGAGACATCTTCATGACTAAACAATGAATACTTTGGGAAAAGTAATCCAGCATTGTTTGACATTCAATGTGCTTGTACTTACTCCTTAGTGCATCATATTGGGATCAATCGACCTTTGTAGATTACTTTAATCACTGTTATATAAACTAGTATATCGTTTTTGAACCTAGAGCTAAAAGATATGATATTGCCCTTTCCTAGTCATGCATATCCTTGTTCCAGGCACAAGCCCAGGTACAACATGAACTGTTTCCTGTATCTTTCTATATCCCATATCCAAATATGAGCCTGCATGTTGGCCATATTGGGTACAGGCAGATACGGTTTACAGGCTGTTCATAGCAGTATCCTTATTACAGCTTTAGAAAACAATTTTAATAGTTAATATCGAAAAAGCAAATTGTAAAAATCTTTAAAAATGTAAAAAGTCCTGTTCATTTTCATCAGCTGTGCATACTAGCCTTCATAACTATGTATGCCAGTATTCATATCAGTATCTTTGGCTGCTTTTCATTAGTTTGCAAATTAATTTATTTTCAGCTGCTTTCCTTTGCTGCGATTGTTTGCAATTCATTTGTACTGCTTTTTTCAGTGTGCGAATGAAGGAAATAAGGTATGTGTAAACTGTGAAATATTAAAGGTAAAATTTTATTTGTAAGGTTATATACTAGGTTAGTGTGGAATTTATCATATTTGATTTAAATTGCTTTAAGGCTTTGTAAATAATGTTAGTTGTTAAGTTAACAATATTGTGTTAATGTTAGATGTTGAGTTACATATAATGTTTAGTTTTTGAGAAGGGTAAAAAAGTAATTTTAAACATGAATTAGTACGTAATATCTGCTATCTGATATTAGGTTATCCTAATATGTTTTTATTTGATAGTTACTTAGGGCTAGTGAACCCAAACTCACAAAGTTGTTTTGGTAAAAAACAATAACCAATAGATAGTATTCTCATTGGAGACGCAAAGTATTATAAGGGTCTATTATCAGGTCAACCATCAGCACACGACTCTTATCTTTCTTTTTCTCAAGAATGTCAGACTTGTGATTTGAGGTTATCCTCATGCAACAGATATTGGGACCAGTAATTAAAATTCTCATTGCCAGGCTAATTGAAACTACCAGTTGTTAACCCTCACTTGCTGCAAAACAAATCTTCCTTCGTTTACCATAAGCCATCTAGGAATGCACAGTGCAGATGTTTCAACTGGCTATCAAACTTCATTATGGTCATTTGTAGGAGTAAGTTTGAGAATTACCATCAATAAGCATGCATGCACGGGTAATGATATGTCATTGCTCTAAAGTCCGTAAACATAAAAAAAATCTACTTTAGAGATTTTCAAGAGTGTCACACAAGCTAACAAATTACTCATAAATGCCCCATACATGATTCAAGCAACAGCGCTTACCTGTGAATGAAAAATTTGGGTCCAGAGTGCAACATATCACATCTAAAATCAATTATTCACAAGGAAGAACTGGTAAATAAAGTAGCATTAGTGCTGTCTTCCAGGATTCCAGCTTTAAATATACAAACAGAGGAGCAGAAACTGCCACATTGTATGGAGAATTCATTGCTTATGAAGAGAGTTTCTTACCTAATATAGACAATACACAGTGCCTTTTATATCTTTTAAACCAATATTATCAAAAGCCTCAACAAAACCTTAAATGATAATCAATTAATATTCAATATTAACAAAGGAGACTGAGACTCCTTAAATAGAGAATGCAATGCAATCTTTCCATAATGGAAACGATCGAGAATAGATACACAAAAGACAAAATTACCTTAATACAATATTACCTTAATAAACCCATCTTAGTGTGCTAATTGTTTCCACTGGTTAGAGTTTCACCAGTGGAATCCAAGATATTATCTTAACCATTGTTGAATCATGGATAACCATGTCGATTTTGTGTTCATAAGAAGTGCCATAAAAGGACTATCATCCTGGTATTGGCTAAATTATGCAAAATATCATACAAGCTACTCCTACCATATGTTGCTCTACAATCTTTGATCATTTTTCACATGAAGGCTTGGATATCATCTGCATCTAACTCAAACCCAACCTCAATACTATTCTTCAACCAGATTCTAATAGAATCCTAATGGACTAGATTGCAAAGATACTCGGGTAATTTTTGGATTTTTTTTTTTGGCACATAATCTTCAAACAATTTCCTTCTATTGCAAGTAGGATGGTAACAGGTCTTCTTACAAGCCAACTCTTCTTTTTTCTTCCCTTTTCTTCAAGAAACTCTTGCAAAAGTCACATACATGAAAACCTAGTGTTTCCTACAACGTATAATTTACTTCTTCCCCACTTGCTCATTGAGCTCTTATTTTATTTTAGATAGACGACAAATGCCATAAAAAACTAAGACAATTCAGAATGCTAAAAGGCAGAGCCTTTCAATGTCACCAATTGCCCTTTAGAAGTTTAGCCTTGACAAAAGTTGTAACAGAGGATGATACCATACTCAATTTGTTGCAAGGGATATTAAGCAATAAAAACAACAATTTCATTTCCATATTCCGTTTCTTTCTCTGCATGTTTTTGTGTCCAAGAATACTTGTCGTATGAACAAATGGTATGATGAGGATTGCAAATCCCACCACCGGGCCTTGCCATCTGCTTTCACCCATCACTGCCCCTCATTCACTAGCCTTAAAGCTTCCTACCATCATCTTTTCCGCCTCAAAAAGCGTCACTTCATTTCCAGTGTAGAAGGGTCCTTCATGACGCTCTCATCCACTCCCCTAAGTCCTTCTGACACACCCTATTCCCCTGCACTTCCGCCTTTCCGGCCGATTTGAATCGCGTTTCCTTTGCTGCCCATACCTCTGCACTTTATGACGTCCCCAACCAGCCAATTTATTTAGGCTACCCCCACTCTCATTGCCACCTCTCCACCAGCATGAACATTAGGGATGCAGTTAGAGCCCTGAACAATAGTAGGGATGCTGCCGATGAGGAAGGGTTCCAGGCAGAGTTCTTCAAGCATGGCTTTGCCATTTTGGGCCACTACCTATCTGACCTTTTCAACCATGTGGTCCGCACAGGGTTTCCCCCCGCTTGGTCACACCACATTATTCATTCGATACATAAGTCGGGTTTGGCCTTTGATCCAAACAATTACAAAATTATCATGGTAGGCCACACCTTCTCCAAACTCTATGCCACAGTTCTCCACAACATTCTTTCCAGCGAGTTGGACCAGCGTTGCATACACGCTAGAGGGCAGGCCAATTTTAGGACAAATTATCAGTCCAGTGACCGTATCCTGACTCTTCGAGCTATTATTGAGGAGACTAGGCATCGTTGCTCGAAGGTTTATTGCTGCTTTGTGGATTTTCGTAAAGCGTTTGACTCCATCTCAAGGATGGCCCTATTTCAGAGCCTTCGTGACATTGGGATCTCTGAGACTCTTATTACCGCCATCATGAGATTTTACGAGGTCGTCCTGGGGCCTCTGAGGACTCCTGGGGGTCTTTCCGACTTCATGAGGAGCACCATCGGTGTTAAACAGGCCTGCCCCCCTTGTCTCCCACTTTATTCGGTATCTACATTGACGAGTTGGAGGGGTTTCTTCGTGGGCACTCTCAAGTTGAGGATGACTACTTACTTCACCAAGTTCTTATCTCTATTTTGCCTTTTGCCGATGATGTGGTTTTACTAGCCCCTTCTCCGGAGGGGTTGCAGAGACAGCTTGATGGCCTTGCAACTTTTTGTGATCTTCGTCGGTTGACCGTTAATTTGGGGAAAACGAAGGTGGTCTTCAATTGTCTCGAGACCTCCCATCTTCATTTTTTTCTTTAATGGAGTGTAGGTGGAGATCTCCTTGTCTTACACCTACCTGGGGTTTAAGTTCTCTGGTCCCGGGTTCAGTTTGAGACCGTCCCTCCTGCCGCGTATCAAGGGTTACGGTTCTTTTGCCCTTCTTGAGAGACAGTGCTTCCAGCATCACTTCCAGGACTCCTCGTTCAAGCTGACACTTATGTACACTTTGATTAGACCTACTGTTCTTTATGGCTCTATTGTCTGGGGGCCTTATCTTTTGGATTTTGATTGAGCTTCGGCGGAACGGGTTCGGGCTCTCCTTTTCCAGTGGATTATTAGATGCAGGTAGTCCATTCCTCATTATATTATTCTCGTTGAGTTCGGGGCTCGCCCTTTCAGGGTTGGTGTCATAGTTGACCTTGTTTGGTTCTTGCATCACCTGCGTGGTTTTGCCGACTCTAGTGAGGGGCATTTGCTCCTTTGGGGCAAGCTCGTTCTTTGTTTGCGGGGGCCTCGATCCTCCTGGGTTCCATTGGGATTGAGATGGATCGTCTCCCTCCTTTTCAATACTCTCTTGATGCTCCTCATTATCTTCCCCCGTCTAGACAGGAGTTGAACAGGTGTATTAGGATCGACATTTACAGGCAGTTCATTCACACTATCTGGGTTAACCCCCATGGGGGTCTTCGCCCAAAGATGACGTTCTAGGCTGAGCACTTTTTAGAGTTGGAGGACAGGTTCATTGTTCGTCCCTCTTACTTATCTCACTATTGGGGGTATGTCCTCCGGATTCCTCTTGGTTCTGTTAGAGTGGGCTCACATCATCTTCGCATTGAGACTGAGCACCATCTGGTTAGGGAACACAAGATTTGCCAGTTATGCAGCATGGACGAGGTGGAGACTGAGGAGCATTTCATTTTCCAGTGCCCTATATATTATGAGATTAGAGGTGGATTCTACTGCCTTTTCAGGGATGTCCAGTCCTTCTCCACATTTTTTAGATTCACTGATCAGAGGTGCCTTGCTCTTTACATTCAGAAGGCTACTAGACTCCGGGACCACCCATTGCAACATCGACATCAGGATCATCACCAACATCATGCCAGCACACAGTCATGTCATCTTATCACCTCCTTCACGGAAGTTCACTTTGGGCGTGGCTCTAAGCGTCAACTAGACCCCTATTCCAGCTATTCTTGGCCAACAAACCCCCGGATGAGGTCTATTCTTCAGCAGTCCTCTCCTTCATCTTCTCTTCTTGGGAAGAGTAGGAAGTTCTCTTCGGGTTAGCCTTCTGTTCGGAGGTTCTTTTCAGCGATACAACTTTTGTAGCTGGAGTTTGGAGGTTGGGTTCTCCTTGTTGGAGTCCCCCTTCCCCCCTCTCTTGTTCTCTCTCTCTCTCTTCATGTTTTTTGTTGTTGTCTGTTTGTCTTTGCTTTTCCTTTTCAGACACCGTTTGTTGTTCTTTCTTTGGGCTGGTCCCTTGCTTTGTTCTCGGCAGTCCCATGGACTTGCTTTGGTCTTTTGTTGGACATTAATAGATTTATCTTATCTTATCTGTGTAGGAAATTCAATCAAGGAAGGAAAGGGAAAGAAACGGTTTATTTGGTGGCAGCCTTCAATTTTAGTTGACACTCCAAGATTGGTCATGCTTGCAGAATTATAGAGATGAATATGACAGAGAAAGTTTTTAGTGTGATTAATGGAGGATAGGCAATATACGCATCTCCATTGTGTCATAATTGCCTGGAGAATTTCAATTGATAGCAACAAATAATTTAACTGGGCGAATAAATAATCATCATATCCTTTCTATATGTCTAAAATTTTTATTATTTGGTGAAATGGGAGATATTGAGGACATGAGGGAATGAGAATAATAAAGTTTTATTGGCTGGGGATAGAGCTGGGAGGGGATCTTCTGTAATAAATCAACTTCAGTATAAACAGTATGTTGGGTACTGTTGTGAAGTCTTTCACACATCGCCCCAATTCTTGGGGACCCCTAATTTTTGAAGTTGAATTTGAAGGTGTTTGTGGCAAATTGGTGGAATCTAACTATGAAGAAGTTTAGAATTTGAATGGAATGGTGATGGTGCTGGACTGAGACAGTCATGGCTGTCCAGCTCTCTCTCTGCTGTCGACCAACCCCTGATGATAGATCATTCCCTCAAGACGGAGGTCAAATGGCATAGAGGTGAGCTGAAAGACAAGTTAAGATATTTGTATTTGAATGAGAATAAGTTGGGCAGTGAACGGTGAGTTAGAGGTTTTATGGTAGTGGCCCTGTCCAAGGGGGTGGCGGATTCCGCCACCACCTTGGACACCTTGTCCATCCTACCATGGATTTCCGCCCAGCTATAAGACCCTCA
>MU228409.1:1728115-1750276 GCA_018584345.1 Thuja plicata
TACTAGGCCACTAGCATCCTAGCGGCTTGTTAGGAAGCCTTGTGTGGTACTCTAGTCTCGTTTCCCTTGAATCATTGCATCTATGAAGGTAGCACCGCTGGTAAGCTTTCATTAGGTTTGATCCCCGTCCATTTGCTAACTTCTTCATCCCTAGGAGTAGTAGTAAGGCAGTGAGTAGTTTAATAGTGAGAGTCTGATGAGTGAAGTTGGAAGTGATATAAGTTGAGGAGGAATCAAGGGAATATACATTGAAAAGCTAAGTCACCATCACCATCATAGCAAGAACTGAATATCCTTGAAGGAACAACGTAAGCCCGCCGACGTGATTACCAGCAAATCACATCATTATAACTGAGTTAGGATCCACAGGTGAAAGGAACCTTGGAGTGTTTTCTCACGTTCCTCGTGAGTATATACTTTTCAAGAGAGGGTTGAGTGTTTGATACCCAGTATCAAGTGTTCAAATCCTATATGTTATGTAGTGGTACAAAACTCACATCAACAGGTACTTTGTTGTAGGAGACGATGACAGTCTAATTTTATTGAGAGCCAGTTGACTTTAACAATGATTCCTTTTTGCACGCAAAATGTGACAATTGTATAATGCATGGCATTTATTCCTTCAACTATCAATTGTTTTTATTCCACGTGGCTCCCATTTTGGATGCCTTCCAATAATTCCATTGCCTTTGTTATATTCTTAGTGTCAATTTCCACACCAATTGGAAATACAAAAATTTGCTAGCATCTTTATTTTCAAACCATTAGATCCATTAGATCCAAGATGACCTTTGGCTGCATCATCAAGATTGAGTTTATAATCAGCTCAGATTTTGGGGGACCAAGCTTTTTTAATTCTAATGAATTTAACAATTTAAATAAATGAATGGAAGGTTATCTAGATATTTGATATAAGATACAATTTAACATTATATGACGATGACAGTCTAATTTTATTGAGAGGTAGTTGACTTTAACAATGATTCCTTTTCGCATGCAAAATGTGACAATTGTATAATGCATGGCATTTATTCCTTCAACTATCAATTGTTTTTATTCCACGTGGCTCCCATTTTGGATGCCTTCCAATAATTCCATTGCCTTTGTTATATTCTTAGTGTCGATTTCCACACCAATTGGAAATACAAAAATTTGCTAGCATCTTTATTGGATCCATTAGATCCAGGATGACCTTTGGCTGCATCATCAAGATTGAGTTTATAATCAACTCAGATTTTGGGGGACCAAGCTTTTTTAATTCTAATGAATTTAACAATTTAAATAAATGAATGGAAGGTTATCTAGATATTTGATATAAGATACAATTTAACATTATATAATTTGATATAAAACAAAACAAAATTATTTATTTTTGATATTTAATCTTGTATTTCATGTTTGTAGGATATATGTTAGATTTTTAATGTTTAAAATTTTTGGTGTCAATATTTATTTTTTGAAATTTTAGAAAAAAGAGCTCTGGTGCCAATGTCTAATTTTTAAAATTTAGAAAATATTTTATTCTTTTGTTGAGAATAAATAGGAACATCACCAGGTATGGATTGATTTTACGAGGAATAAGCCCTGGTCTGGGATGTGCTGAAGCATGGCCCACCTTATTGTGGTGTGGTGATTTCAACTTGGGTCACTCCTATCATGAATCCACCTTTTGACCATCACATCACAACCCTATGGATTATATAATTTAAGTTTTAACCATTATAAATATACACAATTTAGTTAAAAGTCCGTGCTAACAAACATGAAATAAAAATTAAGTTTAATCTGTAAATCTTTTATTTATTTATTTATTTAAGTTCTGCCTAGGGGGCAGTACCCTTTTATATTTCCATAAAATCCTCGATTACAAAATGTTGTTTCAAAACATCCTTAAAAACTGACAATCTTAATCTGACCAACTAACAACCTAACAACTGCCCAACTGCCCAACTGGCTCAGTTGTACAAATACATAATTGTATTACCAATGGAAAGTAACCTATCCAACACTCCTTCAGAAAAGAGATCCTCATTCTCTTTAACAAAAGTGTCAAACTTCTCGAGGCTGTAATCCTTGAGAATTCCTCTTTTGAACTGGGACCACGCCTTACTCATCTTCTTCTTTTTACCCTCGACATTAAGCCAGAAGTGTGCAATCAAACAACCTTCAACCGGATAGACCGTAATATGATCCAGGCAAGCAAGCACCTCACGACACATACTCTCTTCCACAGTTCTGCGCGATAATGCATTGAGGGCCAAAGTGTTACCCACTACTTGAGCCACCGGCCGATATAGTTCTTCAATCAGGATTTCGTCATGCACGTGCCCCGCAGACCAAAAGTCTTCCCCCAAGATCGCTACAATGGCAGCATGCTCCTGTTCGTTTGCCTTTTTGAATATGCGGCCGATCTGAATTTCGGGCGCCTCGTCTGTAACTCCTTTGGCACATCCACAAGTGATTCCTAAGTAATCCGCCATCGCTATGTTGGCTGTATTGGCTACTCACCCATCTATGTATCTATTTATAATTAAAATCTCTGTCTTCGGCCTTGCTCACGGGTTCCATTTTCCCCCATTCTATCCAAAATACCGCAGAGATTCTGCGTGCTAAACACTCACGGGCTTGCAATGCACTTCCCTGCCTCACTGTCAGCCGTCACCTCCTCAGCCTATTCCCTCGTTTGGAGGATCACCTAGGTCTGTAGCAATAATCCTTCGCATATCCGATGGCAGAGATTCTGTACATTCGAATTCACGGGCTGATTGTAATTCGATCCCTAAATTGGCCAAAAAGTCCGCCGCCTTATTGCCTTCTCTGTATACATGTTGAATGTGATATTGACCAATATTATTCAGGCGGCTCTCAATTCTAGGTAACCAATCCGCCAACTTCCACAAATGAAAGCTTTTTTTCGCAACACCGTTCAGGATAACTTGGGAGTCCCCTTCTATAATGAGATTGGTTATACCATTAGACACACACCAGAAAAGTCCTTTCTCTAGAGCTGTAATCTCTGCCAAATTATTAGAAGTTAATCCTATGAAGTCCGCTATAGCCTTAATAACTGTTCCTGCAGAATTACGGATTAAGGCCCCAATCCCAGCACTGCCCGGATTGCCCCTGCTAGCTCCATCGAAGTTAAGTTTCGTCCAACCTTCTTGGGGTTTCTGCCAATACACTTGTTGCCTCTTGACTTTCCTGTCCTTCATGATGTGATCATTGGAATGCTTCAGAGTCCACATGTCCTCCATAGCTGAATCCCAACTAGATTTGAATATGTAAAGGAGGCCTTGACACCTATTATTTAAAACTTCTTCTATGGCAATTCTGATAACTTGTACTAAATTGTCCACTTCTTTTGAAGAATCTTCGAAGATTCTTCTATTTCGTTCCTTCCAAATCTGCCACAGTAGAATTGAAAGACAAATGATCCAGAGAATCCCCCACTTAGACTTCCTTCTTTCGGTCGGCCATGAAGACAAAAATTCCTTGAGCGTGGCACTTCTCGCCACCTTCCATTGGAGCATACTTAGCAACCAATCCCAACAAGCTTTTGTGTAAGGACACCAATACAAAAGGTGGTCTGTCGTCTCTTCCTCTTGTCTGCACATTACACACCAATTCGGTCCTGCTATCCCAATCATTCTCAATCAGTTACCTGTCAGAATCCTACCGTGCAGTGCTAACCAAAGGAAGGCTCCTGCTTTTGGGAGAGGCCATTTACCCCAACAAAGTATCGACGGCCAGTTTCTATCTTGCTTTCTGATCCTTTGAATTTCATAACCAAGACGAACTTTGTAGTCCCCCGATTTAGATGCGCTCCAAATAAGGCGATCTTCTAGATTTGATGAGGGCACTCTCCTACTTAAGAGAATCTCCGATAATTTCTTTTGATTTTCAGAATCTTCGGCCTCCACTGAGATCCAATCCTGAGTGGATGAAAGTTCTGAGGATTTGAAATAATCAGCTACCCTCCACCCCTTTGAAGCTTCCACCATATCCACCCATTCCCCTCCAAAGAAGTTAGCAAGAGGAAGTTCTCCATTCCAAGAATCCCTCCAGAAGCTGGCTCTATTTCCATCACCAATCTTCCATGATAAATGATCGGTAATAATATCTCGGCTGTTCCAGATAAAGTTCCAAGTATGCGATCCCTTAACTGAGTTGGCCACTGTGAGAATCCTGTCTGGTTCCAAGGAGTCCAAATATTTGGCAGCCATCACCTTGCACCAAGGTTTGTCTGGAAATTTGTACATATGCCAAACCAATTTGGCTCCTAAAGCTTTATTCTGAAGCCCCATTTTCCTCAATCCAATCCCACCGTCCTCTTTATTCAAACATGCCACATCCCAGTTGATAAGAGGAATTCTTTTTTCCCCCTTCGATCCTTCCCACAAATTTTTTTTAAGCAGTCCGTCTAAAGATGTTACTGCTTTATTGGGCATTTGATATATCGACATATAGTATATGGGAACAGCAGAAAGAACTGACTTAATCATCTGGATCCTACCTGCTTGAGATAGCCATTTATTCTTCCAAGCCCCCACCTTTTGTCGGCACCTTGTCAAAATATCTTCCCATATTTTGGGGACTAATCTGCCTGCGAATAATGGAACACCAAGGTATGTAATAGGAAATACACCGACAACGAATCCCAGCACCTCTGCAATCTTACTACCTAACTTTCGGTTGGTGTTGAGAAAGAATAAAACAGATTTGCTTTTGTTCATACTCTTGCCCGAACCAATTTCATATTTCTCAAGAACATCTTTCATAAGCTTTGCTTCCCTAACCGACGCTTCTCCAAAAAGTATAGTATCATTAGCAAACTGTGAATGCGTAACCGGTGTCAAACTATTATGGACTGATACTCCTCTCCATCGGCCTAGTGAAGATTGCAATTTAATATTTCTGCCCAAAACTTCTGCCATCAAGACAAAAAGAGATGGGGAAAGGGGATCTCCTTGCCTTAAACCGTTAGTAGCTTGAAAAAAGCCATTCAATGAGCTATTCACCAAAATAGAGAAATGTACAGAAGATATACAGTGGGAAATACATTTAATCCACTTACGGTCAAAGCCAAACCGTGAAAGAACTTTCATAATGAATGACCATCTAACTTTATCGTACGCCTTATTCACATCTAATTTGACAATCATACCTGGATATTTATTAGACTTAATAGAATGGATAGCTTCTCCTCCCATAATGATACTATCTACAATTTCCCTTCCTGGAACAAATCCGTGCTGTTTTGCTGAAATTAATCTATTCAGCATAGGTTTCAGTCTATTTGCCATCGCTTTAGACAAAATTTTGTAGATGGAATTACATAATGATATCGGCCTGAAATCTGCCATTGATTCACAGCTCTGCTTCTTAGGAATTAATACAATAACTGTATTGTTAATTTCTTTTACAAATCTGCCATGCTTCCTAAAATCTTCTGCCACCTTGAGGATTTCCTCTCCCATAAAGCTCCAGCACTTCTGGTAGAATTCAGAAGGTATTCCATCAGGCCCAGGAACTTTGTCAGTTTGATTGTCAAACACCGCCTTTTTGATTTCCTGAAGTGAGAAAGGCCTCATCAATATAGAATTGTCTGAATCGGTAACCACCTTCGGAATGACTTCTAGTAAATCCACTTCCTCTCCCCTATTAATCTCCCGTGAATCTCCAAGCAGCTTTCTGAAATGTTCAACTGCAATGTCTTCGATAATCGCGGAGTCCTCCTGCCATATACCACGCGAGTCCTGAATACGATGTATACAATTCGCGGATGTCCTTGCCTTAACTGAAGCGTGAAAAAATTTAGTGTTGGAGTCCCCTTCTTTAATCCAATTATCTCTCGACCGCTCCCTCCAGTAAATTTCTTCTCTGAGGAGAATCTCTGCCAACTCACTCTTGAGAGACTTTTCTAAAATAAAATCCTCATTAGACATGCCTGAGGCTATAATATGTGAGTTGAGCGCCTCAATTTCAGATTCTACTCTGTTCCTTTCCGCAAATATATTTTTGAAAGATTGCTTATTCCAAACTTTGATATTATCCTTCATAAGTTTGATTCTCTTCATAAAGCAAAAACTAGGAGTTCCTATAAAAATATCACTGTCTATCCACCACCTTTCCACCTGCGGGAGAAAATCCTTATCTCTCCACCACATACCTTGAAATCTGAAGCTACCTTTCCTCCCCTGACAAACATCTTTGATGCAGAGCTGGACTGGATAATGATCGGATAGAGACATCGGAAGAATGCTTGTTTCGATACTGAATGAAGATTCTACCCAAAATGATCCAACTAGAAATCTGTCTAACCTTTCAGAAATTCTAGTAAATTTCTCTCGACGATTAGTCCAAGTGAACTTACCATTTGAGGGAACCACATCTGTCAAATGATTATTGTACACAAAATCTGGGAAGTTCTCCATGATTTGATTAGACATTCGCAGACCCCCTGATTTCTCTTCTGGTTCCATAAGAGCATTAAAATCACCACCTATTATCGCTCTTTCTCCCTCAATATTATACAATTTGGCTGAAACTTCCATCCACACTTTTAATTTGTCTGCTGTTTTGATTGGATCGTAAATATTAAAAATATGAAAAACTTCGTTTTTGGAAGGACTCGTAACAGTCCCATACATCCAATTAGAAGTTGTGATGATGTTTGACAACTTCACAATTTTTGGGTCCCACAATATCCCAAGGCCTCCCGACGAACCACACGCTTCCTGGAAACATCCTTCCCACTTATTACAAGTGTAGAAAACTAAGAGCTTTATCAAGATTCAGTTTGGTCTCTTGAATGAGAATGATGTCATTCTCAAACTTTTGAAGCGCCCATTTTACCAAGCGCCTCTTGTCAGGGGCCGAGAGACCCCTGACATTCCAAGTAGTAATCTTCATCTCTTGCCAAGGGAGACTCCTACTCCCTTGGCTTTTCTTAGAAATTCAAAAACATTAATAATCCCTTTTTCGGATGCTCTTTCTTCTCTCTTTTGTTTGTTAGTCCTCCGTCCCCTACCACCTTTTGGTTTACCCATAATGTTATTAACCGATTGGCTAATGCTCCTCGGATCCACATTAGCCAGTTCGTCAAATAAATCTACATTTTCCTCCGAGTTTCTATCATATTCTATCTCCGTGTCTGAACAGATATGTTTTTTAAGAGGCTCTTCTTTCAGCAAATCATTCTCCTTTGTAGATTGTTTTAAACTTGGCTCCGAGCATTCTCCCGAATCTCCAGAAGCCACTATATTGGTATTGAAATCAGGTTTCTGAACAAACCCCATTTCTGCAGAAATGGTTTTCGTAACCGATTTTTGTATGCCTTTCTTGACCCAGATTTTTGCTGGTTTAGAGTTATTCTCTCTAAATCTCGAACCTATCCCCCTGGTACCAGAACGCCGTTCACTAGGCCTAACTTCAATTTCTACTTGTTGCTTCCATAAGCTATCTCTCACTTTGAGACAAATGGTGCTTGGAATCTTTTTGACCGCCGCTATCTTGATTCTCGCATATAAATACGAGTCGTTTTCTATGATATCTTCATCTATTTCAATCAGGGTACCCAGGGACCTCCCGATACATTCAAGGCTCGAATCCCCCCAATACTCAATTGGGAGATTGTACAATCTGATCCAAACCGGGTTCTCATAAACTCCCAGAACAGTCGGGTCAAAATTCGGTTGCCACTCTTGAAGGTAAAGAGGATTCGAATCAAAGAACCAATTTTGTTGATTCAGGATGTCGTTCCTGGCTTCTTCGTTATTAAAAACAACCACAAAAAATCCTTTGGGAATGAATTTCAATATCGTTTCACTGTTCCAATTGGTATTAACCCAATCCCTGATACGCAATCTAGAGTATCTTGCTCCAACAAACCGCCCAATAACTGCCAATTTACTCCAAAGATCCACATCCAAATCGATATCTTCTGGCAATTCAATCTCCAGTGATTCTGCATCCTCTTTGAGATAATCCTTCGATTGCTCATCCCCATATCCGTTTCCTCTTCTGCCCTTTGTTTCATCTTCTGCAAACCTGTGGTTCTGCAACCTCCATCTTCTCCCCTCCATTTTCCCAGTTTAATCTGTAAATCTGTTTATATATTAATTATGATTATTTTATATGTATTCAAAATTTTATTTTTAAATTTATTTTCCAATAAATTATAATTTGATGATAACCATAATTATTAAAGGTAATTGAGAATCAAACTTATAATTTACTTATACTGTTTTAAAATTTTGGATAGTGTATTTACTATTATTCTATCAATGTATTTGTTTTGATAATAAAATTGTTTCCTGTGATACTGGGTTCTTCATATACGCTTGGTGTATCTGTACCAAGTAGGGTCACGGTACGGGTATTTTTTGGGTATGTGCAAGTTAGTCTCTGGACTGTGGGTTTTGAGATTTGACTTGGGTTCATCTAGGCAGCATTTGAGTACCTCGTGTCTTGAATTTTTATTTGGTTTGTCTTTAATATTTGGCATTGAATTATCACTTATCAGTTGTGTTATATATCTAATTTTGTATATTTTGTGAAAATTATATGGCTATTTTTAATATTATATTACTATATATGGCGGTACACAAGTCATTCTGAAGCAAGCGTAAAAAGTTGGCAAACCTTCTCTACTTGAGCCCTGAATCTGAACAAGGAACTTAGATTATACCTATAAGCATTTTGTGATATGTAACAGTGATCATGTATTGCTCTTGTGGTAATGGTAATACCATCTCTATGGCTTGTTGTTGTGTTAAAGAGATTATATATATGTTTTTAGCTTGTGCCCTAATTTCCAATTAATCCACACACACACACACACACACCGAATTCCCTAATTTCCAACTAATCAAGAATATACAACTTTATTTAACCCTTCTTACTCTACTTCTTGTTTAGTTAGAAACTAGGGTATTCGGTGAGTTTTGCAGGAAGGAAGAAAATCTATAGACCTATATCATCTGTTTGACCTCTAATAGCCCTTTATTCATGTGTTCTGAAATCTCTTGAGAATTTACAGAAATGCATTAAAAGTTAGAAGTTGGAACAATACTAAGCCTGAAACATTCAGATTAAAGTGAACTGCAATGTGAAACATGTGTATATTATTCCATGCATTGGCATTTGCCAAGTTCATAAATGATTGTTTCAGTGAGTGAGTGAATCTTTGAGGACTATTTGAGAATGTCTTGTGCTTTGATTTGTAATTTATTAGCACGATGTTTACTTGAAGCAAAGAAATTAAGGTGAAGAGGAAATTGTTGCTATATTGACTGGGTAGATGTTGTATAGAAAGTATGGTTTTCTCCAGTTCTTGTGATGCTTTATTTCTGTTCCTAATTAGTTCTTATTTTTCGTTGGCTTTGTATATATTGTAGTAATGTATTTTCTGACTATATTTTATAGGTGCTGGGGAGTCTGGCAAATCTACAATTTTTAAACAGGTATCTGTTAATTTTTTTGAGGCTTTGTTGACAAGTATTGTAGGAAATCTCATTTTATTTTCTTGGCTTTACCTGACTAGTTTTCTGTACTTGATGCACTTTCAGATAAAGGTTTTGTTTCAGACTGGATTTGGTGAAGCAGAGCGCAAGAACTATACATCAGTTATCCACGCAAATGTGTATCAGTCTATCAAAGTATGCTGTACTCAAAAGGGTGTGTTTGTTTTTTTCCCATCTGCATGTTGTGGGATATATAATGTTGATGGGGCGGAAGTAAATCTTTGGTGTGTACCATAATATGCAAGGAGTTTGATGCATATTTCTATTTTGCAGATACTGTATGATGGTTCAAAAGAATTTGCCGAAAGCGAAGAGGATGCTTCAAAGTATGTTGTAAGCCCTGCAAATAAGGTCAGGAGATATTTCATAATTCATATTGTGATAGATATTTAATTTTGTGAATAGAACTTTCAGATGGCTTCTCATAGTTATTGGATTAGAATATATCCCAACTGGTTCATTGCAGCTATTCTTGAATATTTGATTTAACTGAATGTGTACATATTCATTCAACTTATTTGTTTATTTCACTTATCGATAATAGTATAGAAGTATTCAGTTTATTGTTATGGTTAAATATTCACAATTTAAAACGATGCCGTATTGCCAGTCTGGATTATGAAGCAAGGTCCTTATGTAATTCTATAGTATTTTTCGTTTACACTGTCTATATGCTGTTTTAGATCTTTTTATCTATTTCCTTTATGTGAATCTACATGAACAACTTACTAAGAGTTCATCTTGTTTAACCATTCTAGGAAATTTTGGCTGCTCTTTGTATACTGTTTTTTGTGTTCTGTTTCATTTTTCTGATTTTTTTGTCATTCTCAGCATGAATAACGTCTAAGGGGTCATTTCTTTTTGTTTGTTTAACATGTGTTATACATTGTGGGTTATTTTAAAAAGGGGGCCAAGATTTTGTTTTTGGGTTTCTAAATTTTTATAGAGTAATTAGAAATGAAGAATAGATCAATTAGAGGTAATCAACCTTACATGTAAGTGAAACAGAACATAATAAGAATAAGAAAACCAATCTAGTTGAAACTCTATATCGAACCATATCTTTGAATTCAGAAGATTAAAATATGCTTCAGATTGAAACTTCGAAGTCAGTGTCGACAAGTGAAGAGAGAAAAACAGAAGTTGAGAGAGCGAGTTAGAAGATACTTATGGTAATTTATGTTCAAAAAACAAAGAAACAAAGAAACACTTTCTTGGCAAACAGGTTTAGAAAGTACATCTGGTTACATTAGATTACTACTAGGGTAAAAGAACCCAGGTTATCAAAAATAAACACGACGAGCTAAAGTGATGTAAATAAGACAAAAAAGGGAAAACTTGAAGTTCTTGTGGAACCGTAACAACTAGGTATAAGTAGAAATAGTCCCATGAGAGAAGGATCCCTTAACAAATCATGGTATTGATGAAGATGAAGCTATATGCCATGGCACTAGATGAGAACTGTCACATGTTTGTAGCAAGGCTTGGGCTAGATGAACCGTTGTCACCATCATTTATCACCATAAAAGGGCCAATGTTGGATCCACAAATGCTCATAAATGTATTCCAGGCTTGAGGGGGGAGGCTAGGCAACCTATCAGGATACCACGCATGCGTTGAGGAGCCTCCTTCAATATCCAAGGCTGAAGATTCTATTTTCGTAGGCAGAAAACTATTTATGTGTCTAATCTTTATCTTATAGATCGATTAGGTGGATGTAGCTGGTGATGGCAACAAGATCCTACTACTTGACAAACCATCCCACAAATATGTTTTGGCTAGAGAACATCAAGCAAGTTTGCTAAAAGAGGCGATTGACTGCAATACAAATACCAATCATATATACAATACCTTGCAACTAAAGTAGCTGATATTATAAAAAATGCATGCTTTTTGGATTGAGGGATTCTCAATTCATCAAAATGTTTAAGCATTAATTTTGGGGAGTGATTGAAAGAAGTCATCCAGGAATTCAATGCTAAGAAGTATTTTCAAATACGAGTAATTTTGTGTTTGAGCATTCATGTTCACTTTGGATTTGTACTACTATGCTTTTTTTGCTATTTATTTGTGGATTGTGTTTTTTATTTCCGGTAAGAGAGAGAGTCTATTGTTTGAAAAGAGCAGGTACTAAACAAAAATCATACTAGATCAAGTCGGACTCATCTTGTCACAACAAGAGAGTAGAAGAGAGTGACAATGGCCAAGCTTGCCTTATTGATTCAGCGACATGGTCGTCGTCCCAATGATGGATATTGATGCGACACAATATAGTGACCGCTGATCCAGATTAAGAATCGATTACAATAACATGTCGACTTTATTCAGATACAAGGACAATCAATGAAGATCAGTAATAATATCGATCTTGATTAGAGAGTAGTCGAAATCATTAAGAAGAAGGATTATCAATAAACAAACAAACATAATCGATAAAAAATATTCAGATATTAGTCAGCTCTTTAATTAGCCCGATAATGAACAAGCATAATAGATTGATGATTTAAGGAAGAGATATGATTGGAGTATAAGAACAATCAATAATCATGCTGATAATAATAAGGTGTGATCATGTAAAGCGATCCATATACAACAGATAACATATGATTAATAACCATTATGGAGGGGTTCGATCATGAGAAGAAGTGTCTCATCGTTGCCAAGAGATGCCAACCTTTCAGTCTGGGTGATATTAAAGTGAGAACTTTCCCACTCCATGCATCATGGTGGATTATTTCTTTGTTTATTTATCCTTTACGGATCTGCTCTGTTTAGAGTGAACACCTTTGGCATTTTGGTGCAAGTGCATATTGGCATATGAGAGACGGCATCCCAGGATTGCAGAGATTAGAGAATTCATATCAGACATAACATCCATCAGTGATAGCAGGTTATAACCATAAGAATATCAGACACAACATCAGCAAGTATACCGCTTCCAAAGTGATCAATACCTCATACATTGCAAGAATTTCATTTACACATCAGAAACAGCAATCTTGTTGCTATAAGCAACATATTACTTTATTACATATACTATAAAGGAAGATCAGACAGCAATTGATATTGCCTTTTGGCGATATCCTCTCATCAGTTGTTGCATACATAATCAGATGAATCAGATGTTGCAGCCATTGCTGAAAGCAATAAATATTGATTTCATAGTCAAAGTCTCTCTGTCTCTGTCTCTCTCTCTCTATCTATCTATCTATCTCTATATATATATATATATCTATATATTTATATCAGATATTGCATATCACTAAAAGTGATAAGAACATCAATTATATATATTATAGTATACTTAATAATAGATATGTTAGATATTGTTGTTAATACATTGATGCACATAATTGCACACATTTAGATTGATTATATTAGTAATTGCAATTAATTTTGGTTAATCTTCCATTTGTTGCTTAAATAAGTATTGAATTTGCGTAATAGAAAGCGAGATTAAAGTAATTGTCCTGGCTTTCCTAACTTAGACAAAAAGGGGACACTACAATGGGTATCAGAGCTCAAGACTCTTGTCAGCTTACAAATTGATGAGCGAAAAAGAACTCACGATGTACTTCTGCAAAAGATCCAAACAAAGTTCTCAAGACAAACAAAACATGGGTGAGGAAGGTGATCTTAAATAGAAAAATGGAGTTCTTTATAGAACAAAGGGAGACTCAAAATAGACTAGCACAATTATTGGACATGCTAACGCACATTGTGATAAACATATAAAGCAATAGCAATGGGGGCAAAAATGGGCAAGACAGGCAATCAAAAAATGGAAACCCAAAGAGCAAAGCAACCACATCAAATTCAAGGCCTAGAATTCCCACCTTCACTTCCCAAAGTGGATAATCCGAAGAGGCAGAATCAACATTTGTACACTTACAAGATCAATTCAGACATAAGTGGATTGATAGCGTTTTTCAAAGAGATGACATTGAAAGAATACATGGATCTTAGGATGAAACATCTACCTCATAAAGGATGTAAAGATGGGCATGCAAAACTTAAAAGAAAGGTCGGGAAGCTAAGCATCCCCTACTTTGATTTGTTAGACAAAACCACTGCAAGGGCAATATTAAAAGCAAAACCCCACCTAGGGAAACAAGAAAAGCTAAGAAGCAAACTAATTTGACTACAAACAAAGAAACTGCGAGGAGATTCAAGTTGGATGAAGAAACAAGACAATAGTTAAGAAGGAAAAAGCTATGCGTCAATTGCAAAGAGCCCAGGGCACTTGAGCATCGTTGCATGCGAAAGGGACAAATTCATTATATTGAAGTGAGGCCTAATAGTGAAGGGGTAAATAATGAAGATATTGAAAATGATATTAGTGATTTTGATAGCGATAACAAAACCCCTTCTAGTACAAGGAGAAGTGGAACCCTAGCCTCCTAGGAGGGGTTTCCACAAGGCATGTTTCGTGTCAAAGGCAACATGCAAGGAAGGGATATAATCATACTCCTAAACAATGGAACTACACATGATTTCATCAACAATACTCTTGACACCTCTAAGGGGATACCGAGTTATGAGCAGGAAGTATTAGATGTCTAGATGGCCAATGTAGCAATGGTGGAATGTAGAACCATAACTCCAAAAATGAAAATTGCCATGGAGAATTACGCCTTCTCGAATAACTTCAATGTAATGAAGCTAGGGGACATCGACATAATCCTCAGAATTCGATGGATGAGATTAAGATAAAATTTATTAATGTCCAACAACATACCACAAAGGGCCAAAGGGTTACCAAGAACAACAAAAGTGGGCCAGCCCTTCTTAGGGACACCATGCAGTGCCTGAAGAAAGAAAGAAACAACACCTGAAACAAAAACAAAAAGAGGGGTCCAAAGGAAAAGGAAACCCCCCGAACCCGGTTAAGGGTTCTGAACAACCATGAAGAACCTCTAAACGAAAGCATAAGAAATAGGACCAGTCGGGGCCCTGGACTGCTTTGGAGTTAGAGTGATCTTGGAAGTGGAAGGCCGCCGCTGATAGGAGCCCGTCCTGGGCTTCACAGATTTGGAATAAGGGACGGGGCCAAGTTGACGCTTGGTGTCGCGTGCTGAGTGAAACCTAGTGAAAATGGAAGTAATGAGTTGAAAGGGTGGAGGCGTTGAAGGATGCAGGTGTTGGAGTGTGTAGTCCCGAAGCCTAATGACTTCCTGAAGATAAAGGGCAAGGCACCACTGGTCTGTAGATCTAAAGAAGGTGGAGAGCGCCCTTGCCTCCCTGAAGAGGCAGTAGAACCTCCATCTAATCTCATAGTATAAAGGGCAATGAAAGATGAAGTGCTCCTTCAACTCAAACTCCCCAATGCTGCAAAACTGACAAATCCTGTACAATTTGTCACTATGATGGTCGGTCTCACACTGGAGCCGATTTGAACCCACTCTGAAAGAACCAAGGGAGATCTCGGGGGAATGAGACCAGTGGTGGGATAAGTAGGAATAGCGGACAAGAGTCCGTCCTTTAGCTCCAGAAAGTTCTCCGCACAAAACGCCATCTTAGGGCGAAGAACCCCATGGGGGTTAACCAAAATAGTGTAAATGAATTGCCTGTAAATGTCATCTCCGATGCATCTATTCAACTCCTCGCAAGGAGGAAGAAGATGGGGGGCATCGAGAGAACACTGGAAGGGTGGGAGGCGATCTATCTCAATCCCAATAGACCCAAGAAGGGTCAAAGTCTCAGCGAACCATCTGCGAGCCCGACTAGAGGAGACAACAGAAGAAACGATAGACTCCAAAGATCAGTAGGCAAGGTAAGGTTACCTATGACGTCCATCACTCGAATCAGCAAAGCTCCGAAGGTGGTGAAGGTATCAAACCAGATCAAAGACGACCTCAAGCTTGAAGGGACGAGCCCCAAACTCTACAAGAATAATGTTGTGCGGGATGGATTGCTTGCATAAGATGATGTGCTGGAGGAGGAGAGTTCAGACCTGCTCGATAGAAGCCCAATCAGAATCTAGCAATGAAGGACCCCACACCACCGAACCAGAGAGGACAAAAGGTCTGATAAGTGTATCATAAGTGTCATCTTGGACAGTGTGCTGGAAGTGGTGTTGGAATGTCATGACCCGATATCCTCGTTGGGGACATTACATGGAAACACTGTCGTGCGAGGAGGGCCAATGAACCATACCCCTTATATATCTGTGACTGAAAAGGGGGTCTCATGGTGAAGCGGGGCCTGAAGAACTAGACCCCCAAGTATTTGTATGAGGATGAAATCTCCACCTCCAAACCACTAAGGAAGAAATGGAGGTGAGAGGTCTTAAGTGCATTGAAGACCATCACCTTGGCCTTCCCCAATTTAACTGTCAAATGCCACAACTCGCAAATGGAAGCAAGCCTTTCTAGCTGTCTCTGCAGACCCTTCAAAGAGGATGCCGAAAGAACATCATCATCCGCAAAAAGCAGAATGGATATCAAAGCCTAGTGAAGAAGGCAATCGTCCCTAGGAAGACTATGTTCCTGAAGATACCTCTCCCGTAATAGCCCAACTGGTTCAAACCTTGAACTATTGGCAACTAGCAATAACTGTTTTGGTTTTTTGCAAATTTTTTCTTCTTTTTATATATATATTTTTTTGAATATTTGACTTTTTTTTTGAAAAAGATGGAATTCACAATGCAAGAAATTGAAAACAACTGAATATACAATTGAAAGCAATTCACCAAAACCACCACCTCTATATGCTATAGAATGAACTATATACAATGAAGAGTAATTATTATGCATATATAAGTTTCCACAAATGAATAACCTTGTATTAAGCTGCGTTGGTGAGTAGACCAATTTGAGTTGCACCTGATACAAGATATTATGGAAATTCTTGGCGTTGAAAATAGACCACCTTATTTGCACCCAAACCCCACTCACGTGCCTTACGAAATACCTGCGATCTATGCCAAAGGGTGCATACTTATGCTGACTGAGAACTCATGGCAAACACCAAATTCTGCAAACTATAAACAACTTCAAGCATCAATGGATATCAATCTATAAACGTTTCACCATGTGGTTCAAGCATGATTTTAGATTGAAGCCATAGCCAATGCACAATTTGCTAGAATGCATCTCCAACTCAAAGTGCCATAAACTGATAAGAATTCACAATTCCTTCAGCTGGAAATCTGAAACCCTTGTCTCAATGCCCTTTACCAAAGCAACACAATTCACAATGCCATGATGATAATAGTTCGGTCCTCATTACAAAGCTTGTATATTTACAATAAATCGAACTAGTAGCTTCTTCATTACACTTTGCATGACTATAAGGAATCATAGCTTGTAAAGTTTAAATATTTGAAATTTGAATTATATCATTCCGTTATAATCCCCTCAACTTTGGCGCCATGATATAATAACTTAAATAAATGAACACTTTAGTAACTTGGCAAATTATGTAATAAGCTCAACATTATTATTAATTAAGTAAAAATTAATTAATAATCGTTAATTCAATAAATGGCTTATTTAAGCCATCCAAGCGACTAATTCACTACTAGAATGCTCTCTACCCGAGCCACCTCCCAAACACCTTCCAAAAATAGTACTTGACCATCCATTGACTTACTATAAATAGTAAGTTTGTCAAAATGAGACAAATGTTAAAATATAGAGGTAGGATCCTGGTGCCGAATAACACTGGAAAGAAGTAATGTCACCACTGTCAAAGGTAATGAAACGAACCAGAGTCCCTCTAACCAAATGATTAGCCTACAAGGGTTATTGATAGGCTAATCCTCACTGCAATCCAAGGTGAGTTAAAATGGGGACATTACATTCCGCCCTCCCTGAAATTGCTTGTCGCCAAGCAATCTCGCATCCGATAGCTCACCAGACTCCACCTGAAATGAAGTCAGACCTCCACCAGGATCCCATAGATAAACATGTGTAATGTCCCTGTCATCACCCACTAACTCTTGTAATGACATCATCCATATAATCAACAGAGGTTGCGAAACTAAACTCAATGCCAGAACTGGTGATGCTGAAGCAGGAACATCACATGGAAGCATCTGTACAGCTAGACTAGATTTGCCCCCTTTCTCTGCACAAAATAAGTTGTCATACCAATCATCAAGCTTATGTGCTGACGAACTTTGCACCCGAAAGATATGCTGTACATGAGGGTCAAATGTAAAGCTATACACACTCCTCACTATGTATACCTCTGATGACTCCTCGCTAAGGCCTGTCTAGAATCCTGGTGCACTGGTGGGATCCTAATCATCGTCATCACTCATCATAAGAGGGGGATCAACCTCGAACTCAAATAACAGATTGTCATAAGACAACGCAGAACCCATATCAAATACGAGATTGTTCACAAAGTGAATTGCACCCGTATGCTTATCAGAACTATATAACCTTGAACTGCTGGAGACATGATGTGTGACCTACTCCTCCTGAATCATATCATGTCTTTGTATGTCCCTACTCTCCTCTCTACAGAGAGACATGACGTATGCGTCTAGTACAGGTGAGGCTATAGCCATCTGCCACCCTAGATCGAAAGCCAACAAATTCCTGCGCCTGAAGACCACACCTGCTAACAAACCCCTCGTGAATGAAATTATGCGTGGCCCTAGTATCTAACATGGCAATGCAATGTTGACCATCCACCAATCCTCTGATCCTGCAAGCGGATGGAAGTGGTACTGTGGTCGATAATACTATCGGTGATAGTTTGGCATCAGGACCAAACTCCAAAGAGACTTTCCGAGCCTCATAACCATCTGAATCAGTTGGCAGATGTGAAGTTTCAACCTCATCATCTTCATAATAAACCCATATAGAACGATTTGCCTTACCCCTAGGCCTCAAAGGGCAAGAGTGATCTCTGTCATTAGGCTCTTTGCACCAGTAGCAAATTTGTCTCCTCAAATCCTCACGAGTTGCCTCATTATGTTTTACAACTGATTTCTTTTTGTCATCAACAACTGGTGGTAGAAACTCATTTGCAGGTAAGGTGGTGGGTTTAGGCTGTGCTTGTCTCTTGGGAGTTGAAAACTGCATGCCCCTGGCCTTCTTAATGGCCCTGTGAAGAAAAGGCGAATCAAATGCCTTGAGCCAACCCCTCAGTGGCTCTTATAGTCCCTTTGTAAATAGCATGATCACGCGTTTCTCTATCACATTAGGAACCATGACAGAGAGTCTTAGGAATTCAGCAGTGAAGGACTCCAAATTGCCCACCTGTCTAAGTTGAGCAAGGTCTTGGAAATATGATTTTTGATTGTTCTGATCAAATCGCTCTATCAACCTGTCGGCAAACTCTTGATATGATGTAATCAAGTTATGATGCAGGGTGACCATCCCATGATGCCACCACTCGTGGGCTTCCCCATCTAATTGCAAAGCTGCAAATTTTATCGCATCCACCTCCATCATAGGCCTAAGTGTCAGGAATGTATCCACCTTACTGATCCAAGCTCCAGCAGAAACCTTCTCACTACCATGAAACAAGGGAAGAGTGAGCTTACTCGTGGCATGCTTGAGATCAACATTCTTATTTTTGTGCCTCCTCTCCTGCCAAGGTTTGCTCTGCTCTGAGTCATATATCTGTCAAAAGGCAAGTGATTCCTAACTCTGTTAGGCAATGCCTCCGACTCATTATGCATAGCCATCATATCATCAACAAAATCTCCTGCTTCCTCCTCCCCTACACACCCTACTGGAGACTCGTTCCTCTAGAACATAGGTTGTGTAGGCCTGTCATAAGTAACTGCAGGAGCTACTCTTGCCCTAGGAGTCCCAATTGCGCTACGACGCTCATCCTTGTCCTGGTTATGTCCCCGAGGTATAGACATATGCTGAATGGCATTAGTGAGATGCTGTAACACTGTAGCAACTTATTGCTGACCTGCAGCCAAATATCTGAATAATTTTCTAACTTCTCTCTCATTATTATTCCTTGTATTCCTGTCGCCCATCTCAACTGCTGGTGGTACTTGTACCTGTTCAACCTGAGTATCTGTTCTACCCCTGTGAGTAAAACACCTGTTTGGATCAAACCTATGATGCTGCATATGAGATCCAACCCCGCAGGATGGCAGTAGACCGCTCTAATACCATTGTAAAGCCTGGTTGGCTCAAACCCCAGACTATCGGCAACTGACAATAATTTGATTTTTCGTAAAGTTTTTCTTCTTTTTTTTGTAGTTTTTTTGAATATTTGGTTCTTTTGTTTTTTGTTTTTGAAAAAGATGGAATTCGCAATGCAAGAAATCGAAAACAACTGAAAGCAATTCACCAAAATTACCACCTCTATATTCTATAGAATGAACTATATACAATGAAGAGTAATTATTTGTATATATAAGTTTCCGCAAATCAATGAAACTTGGCATGTAGTCGCGTAGGTGAGATGAAGACCAATTTGTGTCGCACTTGATACAAGATATTATGGAAATCCTTAGCGTTGAAAATAGACCACCTTATTTGCACCCAAACCCTAGTCACGTGCCTTAAGAAATACCTGCGATTTATGCCAAAGGGTGTGTGGTTTCTCCAAAGGTGACGACAACCTCATCAAAGTCTAACACAACATATGATGACTGGAAACTCATGGCAAACACCAAATTCTGCAAACTATAAACAAGTTCAGGCATCGATGGATATCAATCTATAAACATTTCACCATGTGGTTCAAGCATGATCTTAGATTGAAGCCATGGCCAATGCACAATTCACTGGAATACATCTCCCACTCAAAGTGCCATAAATTGATAAGAATGCACAATTCCTTCAGCTAGAAATCTCAAACCCTTGTCTCAATGCCCCTTACCAAAACAACACAATTCACAATGCCAAGATGATAATAGTTCGATCCTCATTACAAAGCTTTTATATTAACACCAAACAAATCGAACCAGTAGCTACTTCATTACACTTCACATGAGTTAAAGGAATCATAGCTTGTAAAGTTTAAATATTTGAATTATATCATTTCGTGATAATCCCCCCCTCAACTTTGGCGGCATGATATAATAACTTAATTAAATGAGCACTTTAATAACTTGGCCAATTATGTAATAAGTTCAACATTATTATTAATTAAGTAAAACTTATTTAATAGTCGTTAATTCAATAAATAGCTTATTTAATCCATCCAAGTGACCAATTCACTACCGAGATGCTCTCTACCTGAGCCACCTTCCAAACACCTTTCCAAAAGTAGTACCCGACCATCCATTGACTTACTATAAATAGTAAGTTTGTCAAAATTAGTCAAATGACAAAATATAGAGGCAGGATCTTGGCGTCAAATAACACTGGAAAGAAGTACTGTTACCAATGTCATAGGTAATAGAACGAACTAGAGACCCTCTAACCAAATGATTAGCCTATGATAATCACTGATAGGCTAATCCTCACTGCAACCCAAGGTGAGCTAAAATATGGACATTACATCTCGAGCTCGTCAATGTAGATACCAAAAAGAGTAGGTGACAATGGGCATCCCTGCTTGACCCCTATAGTATTCCTGATGAAGTCCGAAAACCCGGAAGGGGTCTTTGAGACGACCCAAAACCATCTCATAGAGTCTCATGATATCTGCTAAAAGAGTCTCTGAAATACCAATATCCCGAAGCCTCTGGAAAAGGGTTGTCCTAGGGACAGAGTGAAAGGCTTTGTGGAAGTCCACAAAGCAACAATACACCTTTGAGGAGTGATGGCGCGCCTCCTCAATAATGCCCCAAAGAGTCAAGATATGATCCATGGTCTGATAGTTTGGTTTGAAAACGGCTTGCCCCTTGACACGAATGTGATGGTGATCCAACACTCTCGACAGAGGAATATGAAGAGCCGTGGCGTACAACTTGGAGAAGGTGTGCCCAACCATGATAGTCCTGTAATAATTGGGGTCCAAGGCAGGACCCGGCTTGTGAATCAGATGGATGATGTTGTGCGACTAAGAAGAGGGGAAACTTGTGCAAACAACAGGGTTGAAGAGATCGGCTAAATAGGATCCCAGAACCATGATGCCGTGTTTAAACAATCCGGTTTGAAAACCTTCCTCATCAGCCGCCCTGCTAGAGGTCATTTTTCTGACTGCCTCCCTGTTGGTGGTGTAGGAAAAAAGGTGACAATGAGGGGGGGATGTGACGTGGAAAGGGTGCTGACCAGTTACGTCATAAAGTGCAGAGGTATGGGAGACCAATAAACTGTGGTCAAGCTCAGAGGGGAGTCGGGTATGCCCAGGGAAAAGGGTATGCCAAAAGGACTTTGGGGAGCAGTGGAGGGAGGCACGAAGGGTACATCTACGTTGGGAAATGTGAAGACGTTTGTTATGGCAGAGATGGCGGTTGGAGACCTTGAGGGAGGTGTAAGAAGGGTGGTGGAGCATGAAGGCCAACTGTAGGATCCGATGAGAGGCCTTGCAGTCATCATCATACCATTTGTTCATATGACGTGTTCTTAGGCTTGGGCGGGGGGAGCTGAGGGGTGGAGAAATGAGGGAAGGAAGACATGGTGACTTCCCAAATGGCTATGGACAGATGGAAGAACTTGGTAGTTACGCCCCCAAAATGCAGAAAAGGGGTTAAGGGGGGAGGAGTTGTCTGAGATGGTGGGCAAAGATGTCAGGGTCACCCTCATCAAAGCGAACTACGGTG
>MU228409.1:1750342-1771636 GCA_018584345.1 Thuja plicata
GAAGCAAAGCATGGTCGGCCAGTGGGAGGGGGTAACAGAGAAGTGGCTGATGGATGGGATGAAGGACCGATGAGAGAGCGCAATTCACAATGCTAGCACCGGCACCATGAGGCCTGCACGTGAATAATTGTGATCTAGGAAAACATGATAACCCATTAAGTACCACGAGGTCTAAAGACTCACTGAGCTGTAGAAGATGTGTTCCATATTTTTTCAGGGGACCATCCGCGTCTTCGAAAAACCCGTGGAGCCTCAAATAGGCCGGGTCCACATCCTCAATGCATAGAGAGTCGACGACCCTGTTGTGAACAAGAGATTGTGCCATATGAGTCCTAGCATTGAAGTCGCTGAGGAGAACTTCCTCAATCGTAGAGAATTGGGTGATGCTGTCATAAAGGTCAGAAAAGGGGTCCCCATCGGGGCCATTGTGGATAACGTAGGGTGAGGACGTTAGAGGATATTAGCAAACCCCAAAGAAGATGTCTCTGACATGACCGATAGTGTGACATAACCAGACCCACATGAATCTGACAGATGCGTCCGATAAGACAACAACCGAACCACGAAGCTAGTCACTAACAAGGC
This sequence comes from Thuja plicata, assembly GCA_018584345.1. Taxonomy (NCBI): domain Eukaryota; kingdom Viridiplantae; phylum Streptophyta; class Pinopsida; order Cupressales; family Cupressaceae; genus Thuja; species Thuja plicata. The sequence continues at coordinate 1,750,928 of MU228409.1, forward strand.
AAGCAACCCCACTAGAACCATTAACCCCACCGAAACTCCTAGTCTCATTCTTGAAAGCTAACATCCAGTGAAAACCAGCAAATGTGGGAAGTGGTTGAATAGGGTTCTCATCTGTCTCAGTGAGGAATAACGTATCCGAGGAATCCAAAGCATCCTGTACCAGGTGAGGACCAAACTAAACCATTGCAATTCCAACATCTAACCTGTAAAGCCTGAATCTCCGGAGCACCGCATGCAGCCTAATGCTTGGAGCGTCGTTTGGCGACCGCAGCCATGGGTCCGGTCTCCCAACCGGGAGGAAAGCTGTCTCTAATCACCGCCCTAAGTTTCCTGACCACGTACTACTTGCCGTCTCGCCGTGCAACAACCACAAGAGATCTAGCATGCTTAAGTTCTATGACCTGAGATTTAGTGAGATCCTCATCTAGAAAAATCTTAGTTGGCAAAGGGAAAAATTTCCTATGTGCCTTTAGAATGTGCAACCTATTTGAGGGGTTAAGGAACTGCAAAAATAGGGTGTAGTCACACCCGACCCAAGCCCTGTCAAGATAGATATTTGGAAGATCAAGCTGATCTCCAAGGAATGCATATGCTGGATCTAAAGGATCGGTGGTAATGGATAGGCCATGAATATTCAGGTTGAGTTCTCGTGTTCTTATGCGTTCATCTGCTTGTTTAGAGTGGACCATTTCCTCAACACCCACGAGAGGACCAACACTACTACAAACAGGCGCCCACGACTTTAGCTGTCTCTACGTCTCACATTTTAGCGAATCTTGTTTGCTGTCAAGTTCTGATTGTTTAGACTGTAGTTCCATAATGATTGAATTTTCTGCCCGTTGCTCCATGATAAGACGACGAAGTTCCTTGTCTGCTGCAACTGATGAAAATTTATTGGAGATATCGTGGACTGAATTTTTCAGTTTTTTCATTCTCAGCCTCCAATTTGTACATTTGATACAACAAATCAAGTAATGTCGTATCAATTGGTTTCCTCTGATAGGTCTGCAAAGGGCTAATAGGATGATCAGGATGATTGATCTCAAGCGAATTCATCACGAGCATAGTGTGTTGCAGATATATTGCAGAGATTGCAATAGATCTAGTATTAGATTTCCCAGTGCTTCTTATTTCCTAGAAATTGCAATAGATCTGGTAGACTTCTGTAGCTGGTGACCAGATTTCCTAACGCTGTTGATTTCCCAGAAATTGGAAAGGATGCTGCAAGTTGAGAGTTGCAGGCTTGAACCAACAAAACACGGTAATCACAGGCAGAGGTTAAAGATCCAAATTCTCCGGTAATCCAAAAAATTCTCCCGTCGGAGAGGATTCTCTCATGTCAGAACTCTCGTCGATTTAGAGAAAGCAATAACTATCATTTGAGTGCATTTGATTTAGATTCTATTGTGTCAGATCTCCCGTCGATTAAGAGCACAATCATTTTAAGGCACAATCATTTGAATCCCGTCGATCGGACTGGTTGCTGGTAGTCTTTTGTAGCCTGTGAGTAGAGGCAAGAGATGCTGGAAGTTGAGAGTTGCAGGCTTGAACCAACAAAATGTCAGTAATCGCAGGCATGGGTTAAAGAACCAAGTTCCCTTTAATCCAGAAAATTCTCTCATCGCAAAAGATTCTCTCATGTTAAAACTCCTGTTACCAAAAAGATGTAGCAGACTCAGGCACTCCTTACGTGGTATCAGACTCTGGATGCTGTGGATGCAGATTCTCGTTGTGTGGTCTCAGATTTTCACAGAAAATTCTCGTCGTGTGATGGAGAGGAAATTCTCCCGTCGCATGCAATTTCGCATCGCAAAAATTCTCCCGTTGCGTCATAGAATTTCTCGTGTTGCAGAAAATCTTACCGCAAAAAATCTTCGTAGGAAAATATTCGTGTAGGAAATCTTCATGTCGCCAATCTTCTTGTCGCCAATCTGAGAGAGATCAGTAGTTTCAAGCAAGACTTCCAAACCTTAACCTTTAATTTAAAGCTGCATGGACAATAGTTCATTCTACATGGTTTACCAAAGGAGGATTCTTCAAGTAGTCAAATCCAAGAAAGGGAAATCCAACAACTAAAGATAAAATCATCTCAATGCTTAAAAGCGTCCTTGTTGAATACCACCCTCAACTACCTCAAAGGAATCAAGGAAGGCACGCAAAGGATGTTTGGGTAGTTGGTCAACAAGATACATTATAGATCCACACTGGCTATTCCCCAAGAAGAGTTCTTCAGGAAAAAGAAAAGAAAAATCAGAAGTTGTTTTAACTACTAAAGTGAGGAAAGAAGTAAAAAGGACAAAATGCTTGTCGACAAGCATTTTGAAGAGAAGGGAGACTGTAATGTCCCCATTCTTGGACCATTTCCACTAATAACAATTATAACATTAGGTGGCCAAGGAGTGGCAGTTCTTGGACATTTATAGCTAGTTAGATGTTAGCAAAAATAAATATATAGTAATTAGAAGTAGATGAATAAAGATGTTGATTACAATCCTTATCAATGATGAAGATCGAATTTAATTACTAGAATATCGATTAAGGTATGGACCAATCAGAAGAAGATATCGATTTATGTCAAGATAGAAGGATTGGTTATGATCATGGGAATGTAAGCATAAGGATGTGCGTTGTCGTCCCAATGATGGATATCAATTTAACACAATATAGTGACCGCCGATCCAGTTTAAAAATCAATTACCATAACATGTTGACTTTATTCAGATACAAGGACAACCAATGAAGATTAGTAATAATGTCGATCTTGATCAAAGAGTAGTCAAAACTCATTAAGAAGAAGGATTGTCATTAAACAAACAAACATAATTGATAACCATTATTCCTATATTAGTCAGCTCGTTAATTAGCATGATAATGAACAAGCATAATAGATCGATGATCTAAGGAAGAGGTACGATTGGAGTATAAGACCCATCGATAATTATGATGATAATAATAAGGTGCGATCATGTAAACCGATCCATATACACCATTTAACATATGATTAATAACCATTATGGAGGGGTTCGATCATGAGAAGTGTCTCTTCATTGCCAAGAGATGCCAACCTTTCAGTTTGGATGATATAAGACTAAGAGCTTTTACAGTCCATGCATCATTTTGGATTATTTCTTTGTTTATCTATCCTTTACGGATCTGCTCTGTATAGAGCGACAGCCTTTGGTATTTTGGTGCAAGTGCATATTAGAGATGGCATCCCAAGATTGCAGAGATTAGAGAATTCATATCAGACACATCATCCATCATTGATAGCAAGTTATAACCATAAGAATATCAGACATAGCGTCAGCAAGTATACCTCTTCCAAAACGATCAATACTTCATACATTGCAAGAATTTCATTTACACATCAGAAACAGCAATCTTGTTGCTATAAGCAACAGTGTACTCCATTGCATATACTATAAAGGAAAATCAGACATAGCAATCGATATTGCCTTTTGGCGATATCCTCTCGTGAGTTGTTGCATACATAATCTGATGAATCAGATGTTGCAGCCTTTGCTGAAAGCAATAAATATTGATTTCATAATCAAAGTCTCTCTCTCTCTCTCTATATATATATATATATATATATATCAGATATTGCATATCACTATAAGTGATAAGAACATCAATTACCTTTTGGCGATCTCCTCTCATCAGTTGTTGCATTCATAGTCAGATAAATCAGATATTGCATCCATTGCTGAAAGCAATAAATATTGATTTCATAATCAAAGTATATATATATATATATATATATATATATATATATATATATATATCAGATATTGCATATCACTATAAGTTAGAAGAACAACAATTGCATAGCATACTTCATAATAGATATATCAGATATTGCTTTTGATACATTGATACATATAATTGCACACATTTAGATTGATTATATCAGGAATTGCAATTGATTTTGGATTATCGTCCATTACTTGCTTGAATAAGTATTCAATTGACATAGTAGAAAGGACGATTAAAATAAGTGTCCCAGCTTTCCTAACTTAGCCAAAAAGGGGACATTACATCATTGGCTTCTTGCACTTGGGAGTTACTTTTGGCGCAATGAGGTACATTTTTGTCAACAATCTACACTCTATGACGTACCATAAAGTGCATGGGTCAATGTATTCCATGATACTGTTCAGGTATTGAGAAGAAGATAAAGCATAGGCTTACCATTGTCCTTTATTTCATGATTTCTCTCTCAATTGTTTGGGTCTGCAACTGTTCATTAAATTTCATATCTCCTTCCAGCACTCGCATGTGCATTCACATTATTATGGATAAGGTTTTGGGTTTGAATTATTTCCTTGCAAGATTCCCCTAAGGCGTTGGCTGAGCTCAATAATGTTGTTGTACAAGCTATGCTGGTGCACTAAAATGGCACTATTAGCATCGCTTTCACGAGAGTATGACTTGTTTCATGGATACTTGCATGGTATTATTTATTGTCCAAATATTCTTGGTCATCCTTCACGGCTTTAACGTTCCCTCTGGAGGATTCTCCCTTATCCATCAATCTGGGCCGGGATGGTTCACCTTAAGAATAATTTTCCTAGATCCATTCATAGCAAAGGTTTATGGTTCAGATCCCATACATGGCTTCTAGGAGGATTGAGTTTGGGCTTTTTGGAATGGGTGCCTTTGACACCAGGTTTTCTCTTGTTGACTTGCTTTGGAAATTGATAGAATGGAGACGAGGTGCCACTGCTTTCCATTTTGGATATGTCGCCATGCTTTGGATTCTGATTTTTTGCTAGATCATCTTTTATCAAAGATGAAGGTTGAATAGCTAGCTGTACTTTATTTTAGAATTGACATTTCTTTGCCTTGATAGAATTTGATGTTCTTTATATACTTAGGCTATGAACATCTCATTTATTTTTCAGTTATTATAATTTTCTTTTGTTGGACCACTTGAGTAAAAGACATGTTATCACTTGATGGTTTAGTCTTCCAACATGAATACTAGTCACACCAATGGGGTTGACATGACTGTCCATCCTCTTGCACATGATTGTTGGATGGCATAGCTAGACATTCCTATGTTTTGAATATACAATCCTTTGTTTGTCTTACAAATATCTGTTTTTTTTAAGCATCTTTATGTTCAAACTTTAAATTCCATCCTCGTCTAGTAAAGCATACCTGCCAATATAATAATCACAGTAGGGTGTTAGTGCAAAACCTTATGTTTTTGTGATCACTCGAATCCTAGCTCTTTTTGATTACTAAGTTTCTTGATATTAGAGTGAGGACAATGAAATTATACTATATTGGTGGCTAGCTGGCCAAATTAAAATATAAGCAAACTTATAGAATTAATCAAGCCAAAATGGTTGATATTGAAATGCAAATTCTGATCAATCCACAACACCAATATGATAGACTAAATCGAATGATTTCGATGCACTGCAAGCATGGTGGATTATATATGTAAAATAAAAGAAAAGATCTAGCAAATAAACTAGCTAGGATCTTTTACAATGAAGTATGGGGATTTGTTGGTGAACCACCTAGGATCTTTTGTACATTAAAACTACTGGCAGTAAATTGTCCAGTATTACCATATTTGATTCTTGCAAGAATATGTTAGGCAATGATTATTTTGCAAATCTAGATAACTGAAAGACAATGCTTTGAAATACTGGAAATAAACTAGTACCTCTGCATGGTGTCCTGAAGCTCAAATAACTGTATTTAATACTTCAAAAATAATCATAAAATGGTGAAGCAGAAAACCCTATTGTAGACTAAAATATTAAAGTGGCTAATTGAAGTTGTACGGCCCAAAATGAGGTGTACAACCTATTTGGAAGTAATCAACCATTCTGAATTTGTATGGTCTGTTGGACAAGCAATTGGGTCTGAGCTTCTAATCTGATAGGTACAGGAGATTACTATCCCGCTTACCTCCTTTTCACCTTCCTCCCACACCTAACCTTACTTTTGTTCATTAGTGATAAAAGGTTATTACTTATTGGTCTAATTTTATATGTTTCCTCTCAAACTTTGTTTGAAAAAGCAAGATCGATAGCCTTGGCTGCAAATCCTTATTTGATGCTGCCAAATCCTTGAAGGTTACACCTTATTATTGGTAGTAATCTTGCTTTTCCTTTTTTTAGAGGGATAAGAGGTCATAATTTTTTTTGTTTTGTGGATTATCATTGTTATATCATTGGATTTTTATAATTTGATATGCAAAGTATAGAAATGTTATTAGACAATAGTCATTTACAAGCCATCCCTTTAATTGTGTCTTTAATTGACAATTGAAACACATTCTGATCCAATTAAGGTGTACTACATTTTAAGGAAAACTTTGCTTTCAATAACCAGTTAATTGGATTTATCAACTCTCTATTTGAAATTCTGAGACCATCCTATAAGTTTTTGTTAACGGAATATGTGTTTCAAGTAGATCTGACAACCATTGATAATCCATTCATTCTCCATTCTACTTTACTCACGATCACACATTTATTACATTACAAATGATTCCTTTTACTATTCCGTATTTCAATGAAGATATTCTAGAGCAAGAAGAGTAAAAATCTCTTCCCAGCCACCCAGGTTTGGGGACCAATTAAATTGAAATAACTGAAATGGTAATTGAATGAATTAATCAAGGAGAGGAAGACTACTTATAAAGAGATTACAAACGATGTTTCTAAATCAGAAACAATTGTAAACTGAAACAATAAAAGGAACTTATTAAAACTAAGTAAGCAACTAATATGACCATTAAATAACTTTAATACGCTCCCTTAATGGTCATTCAGAACTTTACTAACTACACCAAGTTGCCCCTTAAATTTTGCATACTTGTTCGGGCTTACAGGCTTGGTTAGAATGTCTGCAGTCTGATGCTCAGCTGGAACATACTGCAACATCATAAATCTATCTTCAACAAGCTGTTGAATGAAGTGACGATGGAGCTCTACATGCTTTGTTTGCTTATGGAAGACTGGATTCTTTGCAAGTTTTAGTACCCCTTGGTTGTAACTGAACAAGGGTGAAGGCCTTGCTTGAGAAATTTTCATGTTAGAAAGCATCCTCCAAAGCCAAAGTATCTCAGATGCTACTTTAACAATTCCCTGGTACTCAGCTTCTATTGAGGAAAGAGCTACTGCTAACTACTTCTTACTAGTCCATATGACTGCGCCCATGCCAAGACTAAAGACACACCCAGTCAACCGAACCTGCTGAATCTAAATTAGTAAAACCAATCAGCCGAGGACCTTTGCTTGTGCTGTATAAAATGCCAAAGTCAGGTTTCCCTTTCACTTATCTTAGCACATGCTTCGCTGCAACCCAATGTTTTGCTTTAGGGGCAGTCATGAAACTAGATATGTAGCTCAAAACATAACTTAGATCAGGTCTAGTGGCTGTAAGATATATGAGGCTGCCAACTAGTTGTTTGAATGCTGACTCATTGACCACTGGTAATTAGGATTTGGCTGATAGTTTCAGCTCCTCCATAGATGTAGACAAGACTTTTCAGTCTTGCATCTTGAACTTGTCCAACAAACTACTGCCATACTTTGACTGAGATGAAAATACTGCCCCCTGTCTGGTCTTTCATCTTGAAGTTGTCCAACAAATTCCTGGCATATTTTGATTGAAAGATGAAAATACTGCCACCTGTTTGCCAAACTTCTACACTAAGACAATAATGCAGAAGACCCAAATTAGTCATATCATACGCCTGGCACAAATTCAGTTTGATCTGGTCAAGCAAATGTGCCACACTACTAGTAATGATGATATCATCCACATATATGACAAGAAGAATAATACCATTGCTAGCACTGTTGACATACAAGTAGGGATCCGAGGGACTTCTTTGAAAGCCTTGTGCATCCTGTAATGTCCCCTTCCTAGAATAGAATTTAATAATAAATAATAAAAATATACTAATAGACAAACAAATAAATAATATAATTTAAAACTAATTATATAATAATAATAAAATAGAATAGAATATTATAATTATAAGTTATTATTAATATAATAATACTATAATTTTAAATTATTATAAATAAAATAATAAAATAAAAATAATAATAATAAATAATAAATATATAAATAAATTAATTAATAAAAGAATAAACAATAATAAAATGTAATTAATATTATATATATAACATGATATAATATTATTTAATGAATACAATAATATTATAATCTATTATTAGAATAATAATACATTATAATTATATAATATATCATGAATAATATAATATATWTTATTAATAAGATAATAAAATCCATAAAAATAATAATATATGATTAATGGATTGTATACTAATAATATATTATAATAGATATTATTAACAAAATAGTACGATAAGTATTCCAAAGAGCACGACTCTTGGAATGCAAAGGTACAAGGAAGGATTAAATTGGAAAACAAGGGGGGGAAAGAAGAAGAAAAGAAATACACGAGAAAATCAAGTAGCAAATATAGGAGAAAATCAAGGAGGAAATGTAGGAGATTATTGAAAGAAAAGAAACATTTAATAAGCCAAAGAAAAGGCATCCTAGGTGAAAAGAAGGTAAGTATATCTTTGTTTAAGTTAATTCATTAATAAGGCTTTCATAAAATAAATATTAATAATATATGAAATAAACTTGAGAATAATAGCTTATAAAATCATGTATATGAAATAAACATTGAAATAATAGATTATGGAGTAAACTTATATTATTAAACATGAAATAATTCAAATATATTGATAAATAAGTATTAAATATATACTTAGTCTATTTCTTGTTCACTCACTAATTACGATAAAGAGGATAGAGAGTGTGTGTAGGAAGAGGCAGGTAAATCAGTCACATGATGGAAAGATCCCAAGATAGGTAGAGCCTTGAGGGAATCCACTTGTAGACTGTGCAAGCGTCATAGTAAAATAAATCTATCATCTTTCTTAATTATAGTAATTATGAATGAAGGATTCATGGCTTAAGTGTGTATTATGAATTCATGATTATTCTTAATGTAATTTGATTTAAATACTTAAATATTAATCATTGAGAATCAACATTCTCCTAGAGGCAAAAATTATAAGTTGTCAATTCCCAAATGCAATCCAAACCGTAATTGGGAATTTTAGGAAAAATTAAGTAAGGTCCTTGTTGGGGACATTACACATCCAAATATCTGTCAACCTTGATGTACCATGCTTTGGGGCCCTGCTTTAGGCCATAAAGAACCTTCACTTGTCTTTATCCCTGGTGCTCTACCAAATGAGCTGCTAGCCCCTCTTGGCCAGCCCATCATCGGTCCGAGTGTGGCTTATTTTCACCACCCTCCAATGCCACACTGTTGGTGCTTGGGCTCCTAGCCTGGCTTTGATAGTAATCATATTTATTAATCAAGGAGAGGAAGACTCCTTATAAAGAGATAACATACGATGTTTCTAAAACAAAAACAATTGATAACTCAAACAATAAAAGAGACTTTACTAAAACTAAGTAAACAACTAGTATGACCATTAAATAACTTTAATAGTAGCCTTTGAAATGAGCCATTTTCCCACTTGATTGATTGATTGAATGAATGAGGGCCACACTCAACTATTAGGTTAAGGAATCAACAATCTATGTACTTGAGTCCCTTTTCTTGCTATTTAGTGCTTAAACTTAAGGTGGCATTCTCTTGCCTCCCGATAGTCTCCACAAGTAGGTTTAGAGACTCAACTAGAGGGGCACTCCAACATGCCCATCCAACTATTAATCGTCTCCCTCGACTCTTCCTTTGGAAGTGTCTCTTTGGTTGTAGCTTCAATTGCAAGTGCTATGGAAAGTGTGTTAATTGTGCTCACCACTGGAAGTGCAAGTGTGGGAGGTGGAGGTGGTGTCGCCACTAGTAGAGGTACTTGTAATGTTTCTTCTATGATTTCTTGTATCTTCATAGTGATAATATTTATGAACTTCAGGTTTTGATCGAAGGGTCTAATGTTTTTCTTGCTAAGCAATGCTATGGTCTTAGAGAAATTAATTTGTGAGATTTGTATTGGGAATGCAAGGACAAAATCTTCTTATTCAAGATAGTATTAAATGTGCACTGATTTTATGCTCTTGTGATTGACAATATATTTTAAGATCTTTACCAATGTAGGTTGCTGTTCTTGCTCTCATATGGAATCGATTAGCTTGATAGATTGGATGTTTGAGTGTAATATATATAAAATGCTGTTCTGTTATTTCGTGTTTATTCCCTCTCCTCTTATTCCTACCTATCTACTTATATCCCTTGCCCTGTGGGGAAAGACGCCACATGGGAGACGTGATTCTCAAATTCCTTAATTACAACATACGTATTCCTTAACTGATTATATAAGTCATTGACTTATTACTATTTGTATTGATATTTAATATCCTTTCCATCCCGGTGTGTCAATTAGGTCACTAATAACCCAAAATCATATTGGACTAATACTAACGCATCCCTCATTACGTGGATAGTCTTTTTGTCTTAATAGGTAATATCGCTACTTGAGCCTGGTCATGAGCGGAGCTTGGAGTTGATATAGGTGATGTCTCACATTGGACAAAGACACATTGAGTTTGCGTGATACAGTCCCGAGTCTATAGACTGTCGTGGCCCATTTTATTGTAATGTCCTTATCATGGAGTCCCCACTAATGTTCGTCATCACTTGTGCCTTCAACAGTAATTACTTCTAATAATGCTTTCCTTAAATTGATCATATAGCAGTGCTTAATAGGGATGACAAGTATACAATGCTCTTAGATTATTCACAATTGACTAATCCTCTATGCTCGTCGGGAGTATTCGTAATATTCACGGCGATATGAATATATCACAATGATAATGGATTTGGCTAAGTCTTGGGCAATGGTTAACGGTGTTGTAATAGCGAGCTGCTATAAACTTCATTTGGCTATTACTTTATATAAATTCATATTATTATAATCTATTAATAAATTTACTTATTATTTATTATCTATTCACTATTATGATATTATAATATATATAATATTTATATTATAATTATTTTGATATATATATATATATATATTATATTAAATTATATTATGTATTATATTATATTTATAATAATGATAATCTTCGATTATCATTTGTTATATTGACTTATATTATATCTTTATTTATTATCTATTTTATATATTGATTATTATTTACTAATAAATCTTTATATGGTAGAGTTTTAGACGAGTTCCTTTATTTCACTTCTGTAATTTTGTCTCTTTAGAGTCTTCACAAAATTGGTGTGGGTAAGATGAGGATGTCGCCAATGGGCTTCAAACGGAGGAACATGACAGTACTGCTACTAAAGGTGTTGGTATAGGCATTACTAGCAGGGGTGTATCGTATACTACAAAGGCCCCCTCCCTGTCACCCTCTGAACATGCCTCCACAACTGATAAGACCCCCTCTCCACCTTGACTTGAGGCAGAAGACAACTCGGTTGCCTCTCCTTCATCAATACTCTTCAAGTGCTCCTGTTGCTTCCTCTTCTTCTACACTGGCTGAGTAGGCTCGAAGGCACCCATGTGTACATCCAAGTGAGCCTGATAGAAGATAGTTGACCATGAACTATCCAGTTGGCTAGTAGGTTGCTATTTTCCCCACTTGTCTAAGGGTACTTGAGTGTGCACCACATCAAGGAAGAGGCTAATAATATGTTGCACCATATAGAAAGCCCTGTGTTGCAAACACAAAAACTCTCGGATCCTCTTAGAGAGTAAGGATGCCCAATTGCACACTCTCCCAAGACTGAGTTCTATCATGAGGTCAATCATCTAGATCACGATGGTAGAGGCCCTGCTTGCTCGTGAAAGCCTGCTCTTAATTAGGTCTAATTCACATCGCCACTCATTAGCGATAAAGCTCTTAATTACTAGTACTGTAGATGCTATACTTTTCTTCCTTTATCAAGTTGGGACAACACACCTGCTTCTGGAGAGCATCTTTGCGCTGTCCTGTCATTTTCCCGCTTGGCTTAGCACTGGAGGCTCCTCTTGAGGGTCTCTCGAAAACCCTTGTAAACTCTACAGGACAAAAGGAGATAGTAACATCATAGCCCTTGTAATGTATGACCGACTTGTGGCTGTGTTGGTTGTAATAGATCACCATCGCCCTCAAGAATGGTTTGAACTCGCAAACATTGAAAAATGGAAGTTGTATAGCTTTGCCCTCTTGAGCTTAAATGCTACCTTCATAGGATTGCGATCGTTTGTGCCTTGTGACAATGTTTGGCCTTTGATGTCATTGAAGTTCTCGCAAGTGACAGTGTTAGCAACAACCATGTCATCACTAGTTATCTTCCCGCCTGAATGAATGTGGGGCCGATATCATTTACTCTTGCTACTCACAGCCATGGTTGTAACGTGCAATGATGAGCAACCCTTATGTAATATATAACACCTGCTTGGATTGTTACAATACTGCCTTATTGCTGTACCAGTTTATTCCAAAATTGGCATACAAAACCTTGTGCCAAATTCAGTGGCTTCCACTAAAGTGCCAATTAGAAAAATTGTACAAAGCATACGAACGTGAAACTCCAAGGCTGGACTAGTTGGAGTTCTCATGCCAACTTGAGGGAGGAGTGCCATACCAATTTATGAAGTTCACACAACACTTTGTGCCATACTGATGAATGCTGGAGGGTTCGTATGCAGGTTCAATGCCTGAGATGTATGGGTATAGAGGTTGAATGGCTAAGATGTTGTACAGGTACGGAAGTTGAATGACTGAGATGACATATGGGTACAAATGCTGAATGAATGAGATACTGTACAGAGAAGAAACAAGGCAGTACATGGTTCTGTGCTTGTATGGTGTTGAGGAGTTGTACCTTGTAAAGAGGGTGCCATATGTGAGGGTGTAGTCGTATGACAAGAAGGTGAGACTGTACTATTAAAATTTGAGGACGTCGTGCTAATTTATAATGTTGTACCGAAAATCAATCTCTACTCCAAGCATAGTTGAAACACATGCCCACTCCGAGAACATCAAGCAACCTAACTTTCTGATTGTGGAGCCAAAGCCACCCAAATACCTCTTTCCATAGATAGATCTGTATGTAAGACCCTTTGATATTGTTATAGACACTACAAATTGTGCCTTTTCAATAAAGTGGAGAAACCTTTTGATGATGTATTGCCCTTGCAACATTTTAAGAGGAAATTGATTTTGACATGCTTCTAAGGTTCCATACACTGTAGATTGTTGTATTGGCATGGTCTTTCGCGTCATTCAACAAACTTATGTTTAAAGGTGTTGTGAACCCCTAAAAATGTCATTTTCCTTCAAAAAGCCCTTTAAAATGCTCCAACACTTAGTGATTTTATGCCTTTTTGAGTTTTGCCCTTGGTTTTGAAACTACCATTGGGGTCCGATGAGGTTTTCACAACCCGTTTGAGCCCCAACAAGGTCATGTTTGAAGAAATAATCTTTTCAAAAGTTTAAGTCTGTGTTTGGTCTTTGTTGTTGGTTATGAAACCAATGTCGGGTCCCACCAGGTTTCTCACAACTTGTCTCAGGCTAGACTAGTTCTTTGTTCCTCAAGATTGTCGAAGTTCAGAAAACATCTTTCTTATAGGTGTTGGTCCTAGCTAAATTTTCAGAATTCTTTTAGGAGCTACTGGGGTTTTCACAACCCAATAATTATTTGAAGGCTTTCTCTCAAAAGACAAAGTTTCAAAGATGCAAAGGAAAATGTTTTCTTCAAAGACGACTTAAGCATACGGTTTAGAAACTCATGTCGGGAGCAGACAAGGTTTCCACAACCTTGTCGGGTTCAAACGCGGAACCAAAAACCAAGAAGAAACCTTGGTGAAAGAAAGAAAAGGGAGAGAGAAAGATAAAAGGAAAGAATAAGTGAAGAGAAAAGGAAGAAAAGTGTTTGAAGGTGGTAAGTGTTGTGACAACCTTGTCAGCTATTGAAAAGGTTTGCACAACTTCTTCATTTGATTCAAAGCTTCAACATTGCCAAAGGTTATAGGGTGCAAAGAAAGAAAAGAAAGTAAAGTGTGAAAAAGGATGAACACGCAAGTCAAATAATGATATGAGTTTCAAAATTTTTGTTGGTTCTTGACAAGGTGAGTGAAAACACATTAAATGAGTGATAACATAGTTGAGGCCACTATTGATGAACTGAAAAGTCAATTCCAAAGTGCAATTGATGCATTCTTAAGTGAAAGCACCTTAAACAAAGAGAATTTGTTGAAGTGAGCAAGAATAGATTCCACATTATCCTAGTATGACGGGCACCCTACAAACATTTATGCTATAGTTGATATAGCATGTGCAAATTGAGTACTATGTAAACTTAGGACTTAAAATGTATTCATCTCCCAACTTAAAGGAATTCTTGCGGTTCTACAAGCTTTAAAGCATTATAAAGCTTGGGTGGCCACACAACAAGATCAAGGGCATAAAGCCAACATGGACTCTCAGCAAGCGTGAACTAAGACTTAGTGACATTTTATTTGTGTCATAATGTTTTAATGATTTATAATTTCCAATGTATTTAAAACTATATTTAATTGATTCTTTTAAAGAATTAGTTTAAAAAGACTTTGGGCAGTTATAATTAAGACATTATAAAAATGCAATTAACGGACTATTGAAGGATGTGAAATTTTGATCCTCGTTGCATTGTAGTGAAAAAGTGAGACTTGATCAGATTGAAGATCAATAAAGTTTGCTGTGCTTATAGAGATTATTTGTTAGTGTGCATAAATTTTGAATATTATTTCCTTTGTGAATACTGGTATTCATATAAGTAACACTCATCTTTCTTTGAGTTTTGGCAATCTTTTAAAGTCTGAAGTTTTTTATCTAGTCATTGACATCTAATCTTTGTATTGAATGTTAGTGATGAATATTTTCTAAAGTTATAAAACTTGTGATGTTAAAGCTTATATCTTGCATGTTATTCTATTTTGTTTCAAATTCTTTTCGCATTCCTAACATGACTGTGCAAGTGTTAGTTTACCTTCACTACTTTTTGGTTAAAAGTATATCCCCTTTTCTTAAATATTCAGAAAATCAAAACATTTGATCATATGAAGGGAGCTGTACCTTTTTAAAATGCATATGGAAACTATTTAATAGTTTACCCAACTGTTTGTTAGCAATTTGTCCTTATATCTTGGCAAAAATATAATTAATTTGTTTATTACTTCAAGAAAGACAAATCTGTTAACCAACATGCTCTATGATTGCACAATGCATAATAAAACCTCCTAAATGTTTTTTGAAGCCCAATATAAAGGATGTTGTGGTGCTTTCCCATTTCAAGTAGAAGATAAAATAGGAGAGATTTGTGATGCACTTGCATGGAATCAAGAGACCGTAAAGTCTAAGAACTTCTCAAGGTCATGCATACAATTGATCTCTCCCCATGATAGCATGATCCAATGGCTAGAGCTCTTCATGAGAGATTTTGATCACTACACTCACCACAAATGGTTCTATGTCATGTGGATACTTGTGGCTCCCAGAGGGTTTTGGGATCTTTTAGTTGCCCTTTATGATTCTCCTTGGTGTCTTGTTTTCCAACCATCTCAAATTAGGTCACAACCTACAATTTGAACAAGATAATGTCTATACTTCCTTGAATAATTACATTTTATGGAGGTTGGATTGGATTCCAAGTTTTAGAGCAGTTTTTGTTGAAGAAAGACCAACATTCAATTCAGCATGTTCGCAGATAACATGGTGGGTGTAGAGCCTATATCTAAGTTACGGGGTTAGCAGGTCCCAGGGCCTGGTACTGGTCTGTTTCGAATGGGGTATGGGTCCTAGATTTGTTCCACTTTGGGTCCGGCCAAGGTTTGCTCTCAAGTGGACCAGTTTGTCCAGGGCGAACCCAAGATGAACCTAGGTGTACTTGGGCGGATTGATTTCAAACCGTAGTGGAAAAGTGCAGAAAACAAGGTTTTTTTCGCAGAGTTGTTGAGGGCGGGAGAGGAGGCCTTTGGATTCAACCACAATGGCACTTTCAAACTTCCGTGCAATGTTGACCATTTCAAGAAAATGGAAAAGATTATTCGCAAATTTTAAACAATGCAATCTTATTTCTGATAACATTTCTATGGCCAAAGCTGTTTCTGTAATCTGTGGACTTGAGAAGCCCAAATGAGGCAGCTGAATATATGATGATGACGAACCGCTGCCTTTCTTCGTCCTTCATTACTGGTTGTACAATATTGAGTAATACTAGCTTATCTATGTTTAAAACAAAAATATATATATAAAATAGGTTCACAAATACCTTTTTGAGGTATCAATTGCGCTTATTTTATTGAAGTATGTTTTAATTGATCTAATTTAGAAAAATAATTGTCTAGACAAATAACATAGTGGTTGTAGAATATCGAGTAATAGTGACAATACTAGTTTATATATTTTGAAAGTAATATTAGTTTATATATTTTAATATTTTGATATTGAACTTGAAGTTTATGATGCTATGATGGTATGATCATGATGCTATGATTACAAGTTTATGGTGTTTTTTGTTTATATGATACTAGGTGACATTCTAATCTTAATTCATGGTTCTAGACTGCATATGTATAATTTTTACATGTTTTTGTACTAACGAATCCAAAAGAACCCAAAGCCCATTTCAAAATTTTGGCATACCAGTGAAACCGGTTCCGCGAACCCATATCTAAACCCAAACCCAAACCCAAACCGGCAACTTAGGTCTATATTGACATGTATCTTTTGTTCCAGAATTGTGTAGCTTAGATTAGTGCTTGTGGCACAATTTTGTCGCTCCTTGTTGATTTTGTATAGGTGAGGTTTCGCTCTCTTGTAGAGATATTTGGTCTCTAGAATACTTTACTCCGTAGAGCTCAATTGGAAACCTAGTCTTAGCATTTTTTCTTTCCAGATTTCAGTGTACCTTCTTTCCCTCAAGGCTATGTGTAAAGTGGGCGTTGAGGCAATTAATGAAAATCTGATTAGTATGCTTTGTTCTTGAAGTGGATTTGCTTGTGGATGGTTAATTTCTTTTTGTGATATTAATATTTCACCCATTTTCCATAGATGATTTGTGCTTTTATTACATGCTTTATAGAACATAATAAATGTTTTTTTCTTTCTCTTCCATTGTGTAGATCAAAGATCGATTATCTTGGCACATCACTCAAATTTCTTTTCTGTTTTATGATAGCTTCTATCCCTTTCTCTACCAAGCAAGTAGAGTTAGTTGTGCGTGAAGAATAGGGATTCAATCCACTTTAAAGGTTTTGCTCAAATTTATGGAACTTGTGTTTTATTTTTTGGGATGTGAAATTGGGTCAATGGGTGCAACATCAGAAGTCTAGTTTAACTAGTCGTCAAATTTATATAAACAATGCTCCAATTATAATTTGGATTGCATATCTAGTTGTTTTTAGGGTTTAAGTTTTGTAGTCTAGCCTAGGTAAATTGTGTTTAACAATGCCAAGTACAAGTTTTCTTTTATATGATATTAGTATCCCTATTGATGGCGTACAATTAAATGGCGATAGTTGAGTACAAAATTTTGTCCACTATAAATCTAGCTACCTAATTTTTAATTGAAAGTGTCTAAAGATATGATAAAATGTTTTGGGGTGTGTATGCATACCACATCTTGTAAGAACTTACAATTTGTTCTAATTAAAGTTGGCATCAAGGATACAAGACTCACCAAATCTTTCCTAGACTTGACTGATGAGTACTCACTAGTCTTGCTGAGTCTATCAAGGCATACTTGCCATTATAGTTAGCTATAAAAGAACTTGCAAGATTTCAATGCTTGCTTGGTTTAAGACATGCCCATCTAAGATTTACCAAAAAATATGTAAATGGTGTGCACCATGAATATCTGTGTGGCCATGAAGGTCTGCCCCTCGACCTTGTTGGGGCGTTGCTCTTAGACTCTCGTCAAACTATAAGTATAAGCAAGTAATAGGCCAGCGATTGATCATGATCATAAAATCTAAAAGATACATATCCCTATAACAAATCTTTGCACCTTCAAACCACTATTAAGAATTATTTTGTTTGAAAGATTGGACAGCTTGTTTAGTATACAAGGATTGCCATAGGCAAAGTTGACATGCTATAGCCATTGTACTATTGAATACAAGTCGATTCATAGTTGGCAGTGTTAATATTTTCAGATTTATGCAAGGAAAATGCAAACTATAGAGGTATTCCAAACACTAAGCACAGGATATAAAATAGTAATCACAAAGAAGGAAAGAAAGTACCCGGAAATGAAGCTCCTTCAAGTCCGCCCCAGGTCTTTGAATTTGCACACAAATATCCCTTTAATTTGCTTCTTGAAGGATCTAGAAGTTACACCCTTAATGGTGCTATAGACCTGCACTTTTCTTCATTATGCAACCTTCCAATTCACATATGAATAAGTACACCAAGATCAGATCAACGTCACAGAATGCTTGTATTATAGATCTGATCAATACAGTTCGCATTTTATGGCAGATCTAATTTGCATCACATGTTTGCTCCAAATCGCATCATACATCTTATTATGTTCATACCATATATTTGACTTATTATATCGCTGCTTCTATACATAGCAGATCTATGTATATGCCATTTGCTTATCTTGCTCCAGCATAATTCGCTCAATGAAATTCGCTCCTGCACGTTTACAAATTTGCATTTGAGAAAAGGAATTCGATCCTTGAGGAGAGAATCACATGTTATGTTTTTGATGTCTCTTCTCAAGACTTGAACCAAATATATATGAGAATGAAACCATTCCCCAAGAGGCCGACTTGGATTTACAAAATACAACAATGCATTAAATAAACAATAAATAATAAATATCTCTAATATTTATTATTATTATTTATACATATCGATTTATTATAATAATAAATATATTCTATATATTTATTATTATTATCCAAGGTAGAGATATTTGTCGTAAAGGCCATAATATCAACAGGCAGGAAATGCCATTTTCATAATGCAAAAATTTATCAATCATGCCTTGCACATACAACTCATAAAACAACCCATCTATCAGTATCATAGCTAAGGTTAAACTAGAACATAAACATTTATCTTTAAACTTAACTATTCCTCTTTGTTAATGAGCTTGGCAACAAAGCATGCAGTCTTAAAGGCTTCAAGCAAACTTATTAATAAATTCCTCACTTGAATACACAGCAGAAACACAAGCTAATAAAATGGCTACATCATCATCCATGACCTATCTTAGATTCTTAAACGCTAGTGCATGAATTACCATGATGTTGGGATGAGTAATAAAGATTTCTGTGAGCATTACAGTTTTCATATTTGTTTTGATGTCATGGATTTCATATTCCATGCGTTTTGTATACATTTGACAATGTTTATATATCTTAATGTGTTATTTCCTATAGCTAAAATTTGTGTTTAAACATTATGTAATCAATGTTTACTTATTTATGTGATCAAAGTAGCTTCTATTTGATGAGGTTATTGTATATTTAGGGTTGATTTATGAAAGGGTGAATGAAACAAGTTCCAAATTCTTAAACTTCTTTGAATTTATAGTGTTTTTCGAATTGCCTAGTCTACATTGTGTCTGGGTGCCAAGTCTGAGTCTTAGTCAAAAATCAGCTTGCCGAGTCCAAGTCTTGTAACACTGGATGGCATATCCTTGTCAATGATGTCAGTCCTTCGTAATATTTAATGACTGTTGAAATGAGAAAAAGAATGGGCTGGGTATTTGTGTTTCTTCCAGATTGATGATAATTGCAATGCAAGTCGTATAAGTCAGCAGTGCACTAAATACTTTGCTGGTTCAGATGCAAGTTTTGAGGTGTATGAGGTTGACGTGTAAACATTTTGTTGGAGCTCTAAATTTTTGGCAAAATTTGGAGTCCTATATAGTGATAAAACTCTAAAAAATGGCATCGTAAACTCCATGCCCAATAATTGATGATATGATGGAGTACATGAAATGGGATACAAAATTATATCTTTTAAATTAAAAGTTGAGGGATTAAGGAAGGAAGCTCTGTGACAGGAACAATCAAAATTTTGTAAGCGAAGGTTTCAGAGATGCTGGAATTTCAACCTGTTGTGAAGATGCTGTTGACAGAGAATGAAAACGATCAAACATTGAAAATATGAAAAAGACCTAGTTCAGGAAATCCAATATCCAAGCTCCAGTCAAAATCTTAGCTTTTCACGAGGTGTTTTGGGTTTGCGACCAAAGCCAAATCCAAAAGATAGGTAGTTATTAGTTAATTTGTTGATTAGTAAGTTTTTTAATTTTAACATAGGGTGGTGTCTTTTCACTCTAAAGGGGTGTGAAAACCATTCATCCACATATATATGTGGTGTAAAATATAAAAAAAAGATGAACAATGTAAAAAACTTATTATTCTCTACTGCACTTTCTGCAAGTGATCTATTGTACATCAGGCTTTATGAAGCATTAATATAAATTAGTATTTTCTCTAATTTGGAGTTATGGATTTGATCGTTCTTGATTGACCAGTCCTTTGTGATTTTATCTCCAGAAGATAAAGCTGCTTTAAAACTTTATGTTTGGAAACTATTCCCGTTATTCTGCAATTTGATCATTAGAATTATTAGACACTATTAATTCTATCTTATTGGGCTCATTAAGCTTGGGTTAAATTCAATAAGACTGATTGTAGCATAATAAAATAATCAAAGACA
>MU228409.1:1790984-1826625 GCA_018584345.1 Thuja plicata
TGCAAATAAACTATAGGCAAAACCCTTGAGTTCTGAAGACTTTGTGCTTCATTGTAAAAGAGTTAAGCGTTTGAAATAAAGGAAGAAAGATTGACAGACTTTGTGTTGTCATTTTGAAAATCAATAGATGTATTCTTATGTTGCATTTATTGATCCTTGTTCAAATCAAGATAGTTTCTTTGTTTAGATCATTTGAGCATCTTTAATTTAAGCTTTCTGAAGACTTTGTGCTTGAGGGAATTGAAATTACTATAGAGATTAGTGGCTGAGATACTCCAAGGACTGAAGACTTTGAGCTTCAGTATTGGATAAATAGATTAGGTTACTGATTCGAGGTGAGGACAGGAGACTTTGAGCTCATTGTATCACCTCGTCTTTAGATAAATCAACCGCTGCCTCGTTTGATTGTTCTTACGTCAATCATCGAGTCACCGGCATTATTGTTGCAAGGTGAACTGTATGTGCTACAGTTCAGTTCTACTTGAAGCCACCTGCGGTAAGAAGGGAGCCTCCCCTATTGCTGAGAGGAGAGAGAAATCTCACATACTGCTGCCTAAAATACACATTTTGCAAGTTGTAGTCTTAGTGACTTGCAAAATATTTAGCCAACATGCATAAAAGAATCACACAGAACATTCACTGTAATCCATAAGCCTTTAATAATATGCAATTCCTTCTAATAGATTTCCACAAGCCTGTTAGACTGTAAAATATAATAGAACAAATGCTTACAACTTTAAATATCGCGAATCCTTCACATGCAAGAAAAATGCAAGTTCATGCAATACATGCAAGTTATTTTGCATGAAAAGTCCTACACGATTTTTCAAAATCTGCCACAAAAATGTCAACCTGTGATTTAATCTTGAAAACCTCACAAGTTTTTCCAAAAAAATAGGTCATTTTCTGCAATGGGTAAATTCATGTGACCCCTGGTTTGATAGCAATAAAACACAATATTTTAATATTCTATTGAGTAAGTGGATTGATTATTACAAAGAGTTTCATCTCCTTATATAGAGATTGGAAAAGAAGAGATGGAGAAGAAACCACCCAAACAGATAAGCGTTACGACTTGCTAAAAAGTAAACTAAAGAAATAGAAAGTAAACACATGCCACTAAGGTGGCTTTATCACAACCGTAAGCCTTATCTTTTAATAATTTAATATTATTGTAATATATTGTTGGCGCTTTCATATTACTGTATTTGATCTACATTTAGATAGATTTTGATGAAAGATATATCTGGAAATGATCATGTTTGTACTTCTATACCCTTTACTTTTAATTTAACTTTCAGCTTTCGGATCTTGTATGTTGGATTACCTTGTCACTTACTTGAATTCATCCTTGGCTTATGTGTTGTTCTCATATTTTCGCTTTTTGAATTATGGAAGAGTCAGTCAGTCTATGGAAACCGTATATTGACAATTTGTTTGTAATCTGTAGGAGGATGTTCTATATTCTAGAGTACGCACAACTGGAGTTGCTGAAATACAGTTCAGGTGATTCCCGTTACTAATGCAGTTAGAATTCTCATGCCAAGCTGCCTTTGGTCTTATTTGTAATTGTAATTTGAGGTTTTTGTTTGGAATAGTCTAGCAAACTTGAATCCTATTAAGTCTTAGAAAATTCTGATTTATTTGTGTGTACAACTGTGTTGATGACTGGTGGTCTTAACAACTTTATGTTCATTAAATATACCCTTACCCAGATAATATGCTAAAAACAGAGTTATTTTGGATTATCTTGTTTTCTTTGTTTGGTTGTTTTGTATTTGGATTAGTTTTGTCATTGTGGTGAGCTAAGTGACACCTGCTCCTTATTTGTTCATGTTATTTTTGGAAATTTTGTTGAAAATTGAAATTTATATGTTTTGTAATCTATTTAAGTTTTGAAATTTTCGTTACCCCTTACAGGGGAGGAAAATCCATCTCCATCGCTTTGTTGTGGACACTTGCACACTTTATTTGTATATTCTGTACTAAGATGCATTCTTCCTGCAGCTGTATTTCTGATAATAACATAACATTTAAACATGTTTGACTTTCTGCAGCCCAGTGGGTGACAGTAGAAAGAATGGTGAATGCTATAGGCTTTTTGATGTTGGAGGCCAAAGAAATGAAAGGAAAAAATGGATTCATCTTTTTGAAGGGGTCACAGCTGTAATTTTCTGTGCAGCTATTAGCGAGTAAGTTAGCTTCTTTTCTTTAAATAGTAGTTTTATCTAAAATTTTCCTATGGAATTCTTTGACTTGTTTCATTCCTTAAATTCTATGAGAAAAACTTCTTACAAATTGTTGGCAATGAATCAAAGTTACCATAGTCCATCATGCCAGATGCATATAATTTAGTGAAACAAAAGAATTGATCCCAGCCATCACAGCATTTATCGGCATCAAACTAATTCTATAAGGAAATTTAAAACTTTTTAACTGTTGAATAGCTATCATAAAAAATAGTACTATAGCATAATAGATGCAGGCCAATCAATTGACATCCAATTTAAATTGGTAACTCCATTTTGACATTTGTCAAATGAATAGGAATAGCATTCTTATAACCTAACTGTTGTTGGATTGTTTGGCATACTACACTTTGAGGTATTTATTTCTTGAATGATGTTTTTGATCAGATCTTTGTGCATCTTTTCAACAAAATCATCTACTATCTGTCAGGAGTGCCAAGAGAAAACAGACATTTATGATAAATCTTTGAAGAAAAAAATACTTGTCACCTGCATAAAGTTTAATGTACATAGAGAACATGTCAGGATTCAACTTATTGCAAAATAGTAAGGTAAGCACATTTTATAGGCAAATTTGTAAGGGCCTCTACCTCGCTAACTGTGGGATAATATTAGGGCCTTATGCTGGGTAGCTGATCCTAGTGGTTTGCCTTTCTCAAGGAGGAGTTAGTTAAAGGGGTGCGGCAACAAATGTTCTGGCTTTTTTAAATTATTGTTGCTTCCCCTTCTACTTTTATGTCTCTGTATATTGTATTTAATCAAGTTCTATAATTGGAATATATTTTAACAGATCTAGTAGAGTATATGCAATGATAAAATAAAGAACTGGATCATGATTAGTCACTGTTCAAAATAGGGGTCTATTGTATTGAACTCTATACTAATTGTTAGAACTTTGGTGTTAACTCACTTGCAGAAAGTTCCTTTGTGTGAGAAGGTTTTGGCACTAGCTGTTCTTGTTGAAAGTTTAACTGTACACTGGTAAGCTTGTGCAATAAAAATGCAATGGAGTTAAGACTTTGCATTTTGGCATGGAAGTGTCTTGAAACCTAGTGTTTCCATGGTAGCAACCACATGCTGTTTGATTAAGAACTGGTTATTGTATTGTGAACAGATTATTTTGCTAGAATATGTATTGCAGTGTAAGTACACGTATAGTATTACTGGAGTACATGTGGTGATAATGGAGGACAGGTATATGTTCTAGGAGATACCTTGGATAACAAAAGGTTATCAAAAATGATGTCTCTGTTATTGCAAGCCATGGTCTGGTCTTGGTGGTATTGTAGAGAGACATACTTGTTAGCAGGTGTGTTTGGTCAATCATTGTCCAAGTCATTGCAAGAAGATCTAGGTTGATGAATAGATTGTTCATTTGGAGATGCCCTACTGGAGTCACATGTGGCACAGTATTGTCATGGTATGAACTATGAAGTTTGTGTGATGGTTGGTACTCCATAAGTCGTTACAATGTCATTTCAATTAAGTTTTCTAATGTTCCCTTCCTAACCAGTTCTTTATGGTGGATAGTTAGCCTATTCAGTGTGTTCTCGTATGCTCATGTGTTAGGGTCAGGGAACTTTGGAGACAATTTATCCAACTGGATGACAGTATCAAAGGTTTAGTTGACCTCTGACAGTTATTATGAGCATAATGCCCTTTACTATAGTGATTGGGTGAATTCTCCAAAACTTACTTTTTTTAGTAAGTTTTGAGGACTGACTAAGCTGGCTGGCATGGTTGAAATTTTTAGATATGTCGGTGGGAGCTGTGGATATCAATATCTTGATATTTAATATAGTTTGGTGATTTTAAATAAAATAATGATAAATTAATCTTCTATAAAGTTAAATTAAATCTTTAATTTATCATTGTTTTAACATTTAATATAAGATTATTTGGGGTGCCAATGGTAAAGTGAAGTGCCAATATTTTAAAAGTGGCCATTTGGAGACATGGACGCCACTTTATAAAGATGGCGATTTTATTTTGATGTTTAAAAAGCAAAATAGAAGAGGCCGGCTCCTTCTTGGAGACTGTAAAAAGGAGATTTGGAGTTCCTTTGGATGTGTTCGATTTCATATTTCTTATTGTTTTGGAGGAGTTTGCTCTTTTTAGGGTTTCTGAGGACGAAATCCCTTACAAGCGACATTCTTCACATTGTTGAAATACACAATTCGGAGGATTCTTGGGGTTTTCAATCAGGAAACACAGGTGAGCTGATTGAAGAGTTTATTGTATGTTTGGCTGGTGTTTCATTGCATATTTGATTTATAGGGATGATTGGAGTGATTGAGGAGTTTTGCTGTTGTTTTAATTTATGCTCTTTGTGGCTGGCCATACCCTCTCATATGCTGGCCATACCTATTTGTGACTGGCAATACTTTATTTGCTGGGTGATTAGGGTTTGAGGAGTTAAGCATTGCTGTTTGGAGGCATTTTGGGCCTGCTTTACCTTGCTTAACCTCAGCATGGGTTTTGGAGGAGATTTTGGAGAGTGACATCTGCATTGGCATCTTCACTTTGCAGATTTCTACATCAGACTAATCTTCTTTATTGCTGCATTTTGTGGGTATGTTTGAAATACATATGTAATGCTATTTTATGAATTGGGTTGCTCATACTTTGGAGTTATGTTGTATATTCAGTTCAGAAAATAAATCTGGAATATTTCAGCCTTGTGAATTTCTGAATATTGATAAGTAGGAGATATTTTCCACATCAAGGTCAAATTGTGATATTGCTATTAGGATTCAATTGTGTAGTTTTTCAGTCAACCTCATTGACCCATGTTTCATGAGTAGTGGTTCACAAGAACCCATCTCTCATGAGAATGAGTGGAGCACTTAGCACTCATTGTATCTAGGTGATGCTCACAGAGGTGAAGCATTGAGACTTACCGGGAGGTCACCCATCCCAGTACTCTCCAGCTCAAGCACGAATGCTTGCAACAAACAAATAACTCAAAAATTTGACAATATTCATAAAGTTGTGATATTGCTATCAGGATTCAACTGTGTAGTTTTTGAGTCAAACTCATTGACCCATGTTTCATGAGTAGTAGTTCACAAGAATCCATCTCTCATGAGAATGAATGGAACACTTAACACTCATTGCATCTAGGTGATGCTCATAGAGGTGAAGCTCCTGGAGTGGCAAGTGTTCCATGCATTCTCACGAGATTGGGTTCTTGTGAACCACTTCTCATGAAACATGGGTCAATGAGTTTGACTCAAAAACTAAACAGTTGAATCTTGATAGCAATATCACAACTTTCTGAATATTGTCAAATTTCTGAGTTATTTGTTTGTTGCAAGTATCTTTATTATCTGCGCTTTATTTATCATTTCAAACCATTGCAGAAATAAATATAAAAACAGGAAAGAAATGTTGTTGTGTTTAATTATTGCACCTAGTAAGTCATTCTCCTAGGTTCTAAAAACACATGCTACTGAAGTTTACTAATGGACTACATAGGAACATTCCCACTTTAGGTGTTATTATCACATTATCACTTTTCCACCTTAAGTGGGCCTTCTACCTTTGGTGGACTTATCACTTTTCCACATTTGGAGGGTGATCCACCTTTTGTGGATGTGTTGCTCAAAGAACTTTCCACCTTGGAGGGTGATCCACTTTTAGTGGACATGGGAAACTTTCACTATTCCACCTTTGGTGGGTGATAGTTTTCCTTTTTGATTATCATGCCATAAGATTAAGATACTTCTCATAATCTTATGCACTCCTATGCTCTCAACTTGGTCTGTTTAACCAAAGGGTCTCCTTTGTCTTATCATTCCAGTTGATTTGATGAAGTGAATTCAACGAGTTCAATTCAATCCAGCTAGTCTATTGAATTCTTGGCGGGAATACATTTTATTCTTGTCATATTGATTCTCTCTTGTTATTGTGCTTTCCATTAGCCTCTAGATCTTGGGTGGCTACCTTCATAGCCATATCTTACAAAAAAACTCAAGGAAAAACAGGGCTGCATATGACAAGATTCTAGGCTAATGATTTACGGTTACATCTAGTTTTATGTTTAGATGGAAGATTGATGTAGGCTCCACCTAATGATGTGATGATGCTGAGTATGAAGCATGTTTTTGAGGTTATAGTCTATAGATTGTTTAACGTGCAAGTAGACTTATTCTATTTGGAGCTTGTTTTGCAGATTAATAGAGTTGTTTACTTTCTTTTGTTGGTGGGTATTTTCTTAAAAGGGTTTCCTACACAAATCTTTGTGTATCATGTGTATGTGGACTGTGTATAATTTCATCTTCTTTCATAGTATTTGCTGTTTGATTTGTAATAACATAAATATCAACTACATCACATAGTCTTGAGGTTTTGTAGTGATCGACTATTGGTTGTATTGGGATCAAATTCCCAATCAATGTTGAGATTTGAGATTGAAAGATCTGATGGCCAGAATATCAAGTTATGGAGGGTGAAAGTTGAAGACATCTTAGTGGAGAGAGACTAGTGAATAATCATACCTTATTTGTCAAAATTCAATATCTGTAGGGCAATTAACTAGAAAATAAATCTAGAAGTACTATCTATTTATGCTTTTTAGATTTTGCATCAATGAATATTAGAAAGACCAATTGCATATTTGTTGTGGAAGAGGCATATGAGCTGACTTCAAGGCACACATTGGTTTTCATATTGTTGGATACATTACTCACTGTGAAAAGACACTAATTTCCTTGACGAATTCAAGCTTTTTAGATGTTAAGATTATACAGGCATGTATGATAGTACCCTTTTTTATGATACCTATTGTTTATGATAGTTAATAGAAATGTCTGCAATTTCATACAATAACCCAAGCATTTTGTCTTGTGCTCTCATTTATTTTTGTGATTTCTTGCAAGTAATTTTTTTTGGGTATGGTATCAAGTTTTATGTATAAATGAAAACTTGTTTTATGCAAAACATTGCTTTCAGATATGATCAGATACTGTTTGAAGATGACACCAAGAACCGTATGATAGAAACAAAGGAGCTATTTGACTGGGTTTTGAAACAGCCATGGTTTGAGGTAAATATTTATCCTTAAATAACTATGTAGTGCACAGTTTTGTAAATATACAGCTATTCTACATTTTAGTTGATTGATGCTGCCTGTAACATTGGTAACTCACCAAGTTGTCTTTGGAATTGGACACCAATTTTTTTTTGGTCGGTAATAGATGCTTTTATTAATAATAATATATAAATTTTTACATTAGTTCAAACTTCAGAAAGAAACAGTCTATTTATATTTACTTGTTGTAAGTTGCATGGTGTAAAATATGATTAACTACAAAAGAAAGGTCTTTTATGGATTTTTGATGATCTCCACTGGCTGGATGTGTGCAGAAAACATCTTTCTTGCTTTTCTTAAACAAATTCGATATTTTTGAAAAGAAGGTTCAAAAGGTGCGTTCTTTCAATAAAATTAATGAATAACTGAGCTTTGAATTGTCAAAAATGGGTTTCAAGCTATTATTTTTTACTTTATTATGATTTACCTGCATTCTGCTCCTTGATTGGAATAAATTAGACTCTGTGAGTGGTCATATTTTTGTTTGATGATTTGTCATTTTTATGTTAAAGTCCTGTCCATAAAAGTTCTAGAATATTTTGAGGGGTTGATCTTCATTTTTTAATGGCATTTCACTCTTGCTAAATATGCCCCTGTTCCTGCTTGGAACAAACGTATTATTACCTCACATTCTCGTCATTCTACTATTGAAGCTTTCAAGCTTCATGCAATAAGTCACTACCTTTTGTATATTTTTCCTTAAAAGTGTGTGGAATTCAATTCAACTCTCATTATCCTGACAGAATATCACGGGCATATGTCTGTGGGTCCTTTATTTGCATTTTCAGATTATTAACTCCTAGAACAACATCATGAATGCAAGCTAGATGGAATATATATTTTATTTCATCCCTTGTTAATCTGTGAGTATTTTTCTTTTCCATCATATGCAGCTTTCTTGTCAACTTCAATGGTCTATCCAACAAAATGTGACAAACATCCATAGGCATGACATCAGCATAAAAATTCATCATTATAAATTCAAAATTTCAATTTTACAAGACATGGTTCACTAACTAAAACTCTATGATCCTTTTGCAGCCATGAAACACTTTCGATTAGGATGGTCCAACATTTTTATACTCAACTTCTCCACCATTTCACTCATGATTAATCACCATTCAGCACCAGATTTACATACAATTTTAAACAAACTTTCCTATCTATAGGTTCACCTAAATTGTTAGAAGTATTCAACAATTTTTATTCAATAACAATGAAACACTCTCCTGCAGTATGCTTGTTCATTATGAGAAGAAACTTCTCATCCAGGTGTTGCTCTTGCAGTTCCTTTAGTCTCTTGATATACTCTCCTTGTGACTGATTACATTGAAATGCTCTATGACTTTCACGTCCACATTTGAAACAAATGATTCCTCTTGATAATCCTGCACTGCCTTTTCCATGTTTACCTACACCTTTTTGATAATTATTAAATATGTTATTGTGACTACTTTCCAAGTTTTCTTTGTGATCAACATCATCATGAGTTCCTCTTCCGTTTCCTGGATTCCTACTTCTTGAAAACTTACCTCCTTTTCCTTTTTCATTCTGCCTAGTCTGAAAATTTTGGTTCAACTTTTTCCCAACTTTTATTGCAAATTGATATGCTTTGTCAACAGACTAGATGGCGTTAACATATTCGTTTCCTTCTAGAATTATTTTCTTTAAACATTGATATACCTGCCACTTTGTTTAGATTATCATCATGATGACTTGCTCTAGTAGACAACTTACAATGCTACTTAGTATATATATTCCTTCACACTCGTATTTTTTTCGTTCAGATTTTTTTATCTTCTTTAATAAATCTAAATGATACTTTGCAGTAATAAAATTATCCCAGTTTACCCATCTTCTCAAATTCATAGACCTTATCCCATTTCTCAAATTTTGATTTATCTTTTTTATTCCTCTCTAAGTAAGTTTCTTTTCATTATATTACAACATGACTTTTCAACTTTATCTTGGCAAAGTTGTCATGACCTCACCTTGAATAGAACCTAGTAATAATAAACAAGGATTATAAGATTAAAATATTAAATAAACTAAATAAATAATAAATGATAATGACTCAAATATTAATAATAGTGAATCTATTATTATAATCAATATAATAAGACAATCTTAATATAATGATATATTACTATAATAATAACATAACTATAATATAAATGGTCATATAGTTATAATATAATATTAAATAAAATAATAATATATAATCATAATTAATAAATAATTTTAACCGTCAAGTTAGCTGTCGACCCAGATAGATACCTGATAGTAGATGATGTTGTGGTTAAATACAATCCACACAATAATAGTTTTAATGAATGAAGGTATATACAGTGAAGACAAGACACGACAACCTCCAGACTTAGGAATGCCTGGTCATACAAGGAATAGGAAGCGACATATATAAACATGATACCGTTGCAAAACAAGGACACATCGACACTAAGGAACGATGGAAGACACGAGATTTGCATCAACTAGTCCATGTCATCAATATTATGGTCAGCCCAACGATGACTATGAGGGACACGATTTGTTTAGCACATGCGATGAAATTCAATGAGGTCGTGTATAATCGGCAACATCATTTTTTATTGAGAGAAGCAAGGTTCAACTAGTTAGGTATTAACTGGAGACGCTAATTAGAGGAAGACATCAATTAAACTTAACAACTGTTGGAGATCGAGATCAATAACGTTAATATAATCCTCATCGACTAAACACTATTACTCAATGACGGTGAATAAAATGAAGTAACGCTATTATCAAGAAATAGGTATGTCTCTTCCAACATGCCCTATCGTACTTGGCATGAGATATAAGATGGGCTATCCCATCCTCCATTTGGGCATCAAACGTTTTCTTCGGGATATACATCTTTAGTATTGGCTCTTGTAAGCAAATCCCCTCTTAGTAAATCAGGGACATACTAATAGAAAGGCATTATTCACGACACCCATTGTTGAGTGAAAGTATCACACTGATAATTAGAGATAGCATACATCTTTTTTAGAAACAATACATAAGCTGCCTATTAACCTTGTCATCTCAGACATCATAGTCATTACCAAGGACAATAGAATTAGTTGCAATTCTTATTGTTTATATCTGACCCACATCATTGATCTATCTCTATAAGTGATAGAGAACAACTTATACATTGCATATCCCATACTTGCCTTGCTATTAACATATCCATATCATTGGCATATATTGTTTACATCAGAAATAATAGTGGACAACTTGTCTAATCTCTATTAACTTGGTTTAAGTGTAAGTCTCTTATAGAGAAGGGTGAGATGTTGAGGTAATTGTCCTAAATTTTGGAGATAGCCAAGAAGGGGTCATTACAAAAGTTCACTCTGTTAGGGTCATTAATTTTATCATATCAAAATATTCTTTAAGGTCACCAAGCCAATCAATCAACTCTTTAAGATCTAATACCAGAGTAATTATTCAAATCCATTTCATTTTTCTTATGGAATCTAGTGAGAGCTTTCAACATCTCAATTTCTTTATCCTCATCAAATAGAAATTGCTCAACATACCTTTCATCTTGTTTTTCATCATCACTTTCATCGAATCGAAGGTCTGTAATCCATTCTTGATGTCTTTTTCTACTTCATCCAACCAAGCTTGGGTATTGTCCATCATAGTGAACATTTCCTCTATTTGCTTTGCAACAATGGTTTTACATCTATCCATCCTTCTAGGTGACATCTTGAGAATTGGTTTTGAATTGCCTCAAAGTTTGATAATTTGAACCCAACCAATTTCAAGTCTCTGGAATCTTCTGCATAAGACTCACCTAGTGGAAGATTTGATGGTGCATTGTCTTCTATTGATACGTCATAATTTACTGACTTCTTGAAACTAATTCTAGGTCAATCAACATCAAAACCTAATTTCTTGTGATATGATCAAATGCAATCAAGATTGGAGGGTAAAATTAAGGGTTATCCTGTTAATGTTTTGAACTAGAACAACATAAAACAAATAACAGAAATCTAAGAACACATGAACACCAGAGATAGCCTGGGAAAACCCTCCTACTCGAGGGAAAAACCCAGCCACACCAAGAAAAATCACTTTATTAAAGAATCACAAATCTGGATACAATGCACACTAGCTTAACCTGAAATAAATTCTCCATTGTGATCGTTAACACTTAACAATCACCCATAGAACATTTCTTTTTCTGTTATATATATACACTGCTCAATATATACTGAATACTAAATGCTTTTCTTCACTCACAATGTGATACACAACAAAATAAAACACATAATAATAACCACAGAGGTAATATCAACAAGAATCTCTGCCGTAAGACTTGATCAAGCACCCTCAATCTTCGAACCTGAATCATATATGAATGATCGCCACCATAATCATACTCGACTGGAGTACGCAACTAAAATACATGCGAATACAAAGCATCAAAGTAATTGACGTTGTTTCCTCTCCAAAAAAATGAAACACATACATGGACGACAACAACTATGGAACCCTTACATATCCTTTTGAAGCCATAAAGTCTTAAATCACCTTTCTCAATGACGGGAACCTCCACATGGACGATAATGAATTATAACAGCCACGACCCTCAGAAATAATAATGAATATCAAATAAAGGATAGATGTTAGAAAGAGTCCACTGACGGTAGAAAAGAGCTGAGCCGTTTCATCTTGAATTCCCATGGCTTACAAATGACCTCCGATAAAAATAAAGAAGACGTTCCATAAACATATGGAGGAGTCGAACATAGTTGGTGATCTCATCAACCACGTATACATGTGACTTCAATTTCTCCAATTACGCGAGCATATGAACCATCAAACGTTGAAGAAGTCGTTGCGAGTATGAAGGAGCTCTCACGTAGGTACCATAAACTTCAACACTCCCTCTTAGCAAGAGAGATGATTCACATGTCATAGTGTCTCAACCTGACAAGCACAATGGAGTTGCAACCAAAAAGTGTCAATAACAAAAGCTCATCACAAATTTTCTCTACATAATATTGTCATCTCAGCATGACATTCACCATAGCTACTCCCAGAGGGTGAAATAAATAAACTAAGTAATGGAGTCTCACACATGACTTCCACCATGGCTACTCCCAGAGGGTGGATCCACCATAGCTACTCCCAAAGGGTGGAACAAGGGATTGCACCTCGAACTTCTCCCTCTTAGAGAAGATTTCATTAACAACGGATTGCAACTCGAACTTCTCCCTCTTAGAGAAGAACTCATTAATACACAGAAAATATCATTTGAATGTTGAGACTCCCTCTCAACAGGGGCAACATTCTCATGGCTTTGATCATCACAATACCAAGAAATTGGCTCCAATGTTTGTCCAACAATGAGCTTTTGCTGTCACACTGCTAGACAAGCTTGTTGATCCTCTGCAAAGGACTTGGCATTCTACATTTGCCACTCAAGCTCCCTCTAAATTTGATTTTTGCAGCTGAATAGTCTCCCTCTGAATGTCATTTCTGTTGGCTAAATATTTTGCAAGTCAATAAGACTACAACTTGCAAAATGTGTATTTTAGGCAGCAATGTATGAGATCACTCTCTCCTCTCAGCAATAGGGGAGGCTCCTTTCTTACCGCAGGTGGCTTCAAGTAGAACTGAACTGTAACACACACAGTTCCCCTTGCAATAGTAATACCGGTGGCTCAGAGATTGACTTAAGAATAATCAACCGAGACAGCAGTGAATTTATCTAAAGATAAAATGATACAAGAGCTCAAAGTCTCTTGTCCTCATTTCAAATAAGTACTGTATCTATCTAATTCCCAATACTGAAGCCCAAAGTCTTCAGTCCTTGGAATATTGCAGCCACTACTTTCTATAGTAACCCTTATCCCTTGAAGCTCAAAGTCTTCAGACAACTCAAATTAAAACGCTCAACTGATATATGCAAGATAACTATTAATTTGAGAAAGGATTAACCAATGCGACATAAGAACACACTTGTTAATTTTCAAACCAACAACACAGTTTGCCAATTCCTGTTCCTTTATTCAAATGCTCTACTTTGCACAATGAAACTCAAAGTTTCCAAAATACAAGAGAATTGCCTATAGTTTTCTTGCACACAACAAAAGATCCTTATTTACAATGAACCCCCCTCCTTATATAGGAAAAGAGGAGAGAGAAAAGTGGAGAAGAAAGGGGAAACCCTCAACTACTTTGACTTATTCTATCCTTATCTCCTACTAACTAACTTTGAACTATTCAATGCTGTAGGACCTAATGTCCGTGCAACATGATTACATGAGACTACTTTGCACGTAATACTATCACATGCAATTACATATTTTTCTTACATTGCATGTGATATGACAGTTACAAATTACAAAACTAAGTGTCTGACAAGACATGACATCTATTTGCATCATCCTCTATCAGTCTTTATGCTGCTACAAGACGCTTGATGAGTGATGTGTTCAGGTTTGGTGAAAGCATCTGGAACCGGAATATGAAGCTGCATCTTTGTGTCTCTCTGTTTCCCTTTCTTTGTATGACTCCATCATATGGTAGTTGTTCTTGTTCCGTGTCATTCTCCATGGAGTCTGCTTGCAAAATAAGGCCCATGCCTTGATTTGTTGATTGAGTAGGTCGTGCGTCCAAACACAATTGTCAAGGGAAGAAATAAAGAGATGCCCAAAAATGGGATCACAAGTTAATTCCGGAACTTGGGAAGTGCATTGCAAGCTGGGAAGAACGTTTGGTATTGCATGTGTTGTGGTAGAAATTTACAATAATGTTTCACCAAAACCCGAGTTGACTATATCAAGCTGAATCTTGGATCTTGAAACCGCAGCAATAAGTAAGGGAAAAAACATTAGTTGCATTTGCAACTTGTAACATGCTGTATAGGACCCGATTTCAAATTGAAGGGAAGAACATTATTTTGCAAGTTGCAACCATAACCGGATTTGGAACAATATGACTGCAAATGACGTTTTCATGAATGATTAGGTGAAAAGTCTTGCAAAATGTCTTGAAGACCATTGCCCTCTACTTGCATGTCATTGAATACCTCATACTTCGCTGTCCCTCATTCTGTGTATTCAGTATTCTGCTGCTGCAGCTTTATCAGAACTTTGATATCATACTCATAGCATGACTGTCTTCTCTCTACGTCAATGTTGACCTTTTGATGCTGAGGCAAATTACACAAACTTCTTGTATACACTTCCATTGCTACTGCTTAATCACTTTGAGAGATTGCATGATTATCACTGTTTGTACATTATCATAGTACTGCCACTGTTTTTTAACACATAATATCACTTGATGCAACATCAGTGACCTCATGTATTGTCCATTTTTCATTGCTGGTCTGTGCTTACTGCTGGGGCTTCTTTTTGCTAATAAATGAGATTTTTATGCCTCTTTACAAGTTACTCTCTTCTAATATGTAAGCATGAGCATTATGAAGGAGGTGGGTTTTCTAATCCATAATGCATATTGGGAAGAACTTAGTATTTTGGAGGCATTGTACGTATGCGGACAGCAAGCTTGGAGTTTTGATAAATGGAAGGTGTATATGGGTAAGTGTTCAATACGCAAGGTGGGGGTTTTTAGAATCATTTGCAGCTCATTAACGGACATGCTATGTGCATAGTGGGCTTTTTGGAAACATTTACACATTCTGGACAGCAAGTCCAAAGAGATGTGAAAAGTATTTTCTCACATGAATATGTCATGCGCATGATAAAATTTTGTGAACACTTGCATATGAGGTCAAACTGTGAGTTTTTTTTTCTTTTTTTTAGCTTCTTTGCATATGGGGCAGCACTTGGTCTCTTCTCATTCATTTGAGAAAGTCACCATCAAGAATGGGGTTTTTAATCCCGACTGCATATGAGGATAAATGACACCCTCATGTGCAATTTCGAAGAAAATGGAAGAAGAAGAAGGTGGAAATAGAAAGACAATAAGAACATGTAAATCTGAAAGTGAAATGGAAGATTTACATATACAAGAAAAACAAATAAAGAAATACTTCTTACCTTCCTGCAAAGAATAGCAAGCCTCTCCCAAACTTAGAATTCTGGAAACAATTAAGGATTTCAAATCCAAGAGGAAGCCTCCAATTTAACACTAAATAGGCAAAGAGTCCTATTGGTTATACTTGCTGATTTAATGCATTTGGACAGCTCAAGATGAAGCTTTCAACAAATGTCCTCCATGCAACTCAAAAATGCAT
This sequence comes from Thuja plicata, assembly GCA_018584345.1. Classification (NCBI taxonomy): domain Eukaryota; kingdom Viridiplantae; phylum Streptophyta; class Pinopsida; order Cupressales; family Cupressaceae; genus Thuja; species Thuja plicata. The sequence goes on from MU228409.1 coordinate 1,806,568, forward strand.
AGAAATAGCAACTAACTTGAATGATTCAAACAATGAAATGACTCCTATTTGATTTTGAATTCCTCATGCAAAACAAATTAAAAACAACACTCAAAGAATGCATTTCAAATTTAAAGGCATGGAGAAAAACATATTTGAAACCAAGAAGAAAAGACTTACCAAAATTCCCAAGCAAAAAGGAGTAAAGAAAAACGCAGAGATCTATGGCGAAATCTTTGCATACAAAACCATTTTTTCCTTGCTATGCCCTAGGTGGGGTTTTCCTCAAAACGCAGCTTGCTATGGTGGTGAAAACGATTTTAATGAACTCACAGCATAAAGATTAGTATGCAAATCACCAAAAAAAAAACAGCGCCATTAACCTATCTTCTTAATGACGAGTTTTGAGAGACAAAAGACATATGTAACAAGCTTTCGAAGCATACATTTTCATGCAAGAATCAACACGCATAAGGCAGCACATAAGATGAATGATCGCGGGTTTTGATAAAGTGATTACATATAAGGCAGCGCCCTCCTTTCAAAACATATGCAAAATGCTATAAAATCGACGCCCTCCTTAGTTAAGTGAAAACATATTTTAAATGAATGATAACATATATTTCCTCTTTTAAAAAGATATGCTTCCACCATAAAAAACAACTCCCAATACTTAGAAGGAAAAAGACATGTTTTATGTATATTTTGCATATGCAATCTATGCAAGATTTGACGCCACATATCCACGGGTTTAAAAGAACATGGCGGGCGTATATAATCAAATAACATATGCATTTATACAATCATTTCCTCCAAAGATCGACGCCTTACTTCATAAAGCTAATGCCATGTTTTAAAAACAAAACACACATACATTTTTTTATGAAAAATGATATGTGAATAAGGTAAAAAAAACGATGCCATGTTACATTTAAAACATGCCACGCACTTTTTATAAAAAAAGGCTATATCACGGGTTTTAGCATACATTACAATATGTAATGTCATGCCATGTGATTAGAGCGATACTCCTAGCTAAATACAAGCCACGGTTATAAATGATACATATAACAAATATGTAATACAATATGCATCAATATATGTTATATATTTTTAATTTAACGTTTAATAACCGTGATATTTAAAAGGAAGCAAAACATACGTCAAGTAATTAAAAATCAACGCTTATTTCCTAAAGCCATAACACATCCATTTTAAAATAATATGTATTAAATCACGAGATTCTAAAACGATTTTAGACTTTAGATAAAAATGTTATCATTTTAATAACACGCCTTAGAGAATTTAACCTACAAAAATTTCGTAGGGTTGCCCCAATTTTGCGAATACAAAATTGAGGACAACAGCTGGCTCTGACTGGGGAACGTAGCTCGTTTGTTCTTAGAAACAACGAGGAATGTAGAATTCAGAATCTGCAAGTGCCTTAGTATCCATTGGGCTACAGAGTCGAGCATCAAAAACACAAAACAAAAGGATGACGCGACCGACGCAAAGCACCTATTTAAAAACAAAACAAAAAAAAATGTGCAACCGCTCTTATTGAAAACAAAGAAAACCTAGCTAATTAAAACTAGCCAACTTTGCAACTTTTCAGATGAAACCGTTTACTAGCTCAGCAAAATAGCTACCTTTTTTCAGCAGCTTGCGGTACTTTGCATGTTCATATGCAACTTTGTAACCATGAAACACGAACAGCTGGAGCAATGATGCCAATGCTTGATGTAACACCTCTTGGAAGAAATGAACAAATTTAACTTCTTGAGATGAATCATATGTATTGCTATCCAAGATAAGTCCATAGATACAGTTTGCTCCTGCTGAACTACACATGCTTCTTTAGTCTCTTCTTCAATTGTATCTTCATGCTCCAGTACAAGAGGAACATCTGATTTTCCACTGGCCTCCAGCCAAGCGAGATGTCTTATGGGGCTTCCCCTTGATCGAACAAATTTTGAACTCTTCTTGTTGGTTGCAACTTGAGTGATTGGTTTTTCAACCAGGACAATCTCATGCTCCCAATGATTCCCTTTATGCGATACAGATGAATACATGATTGTAATACATCCTTCAGTATGATGTTCACAAACTTCAAATTGAGGAAAATTACCAACAAGATTTGAGCAAAATTCTTCTATAGTAGTCGTGAAAAGATCTTCATCAAGTTCGGGGATAGGACGTTTATGCAAAGCGTTTTGATGTCCATGCCCTTCATACAAAGATGCATTATTTTCAACTTGATTAGGACTTGCTTGCATATCAATCATTTCATGCCTAATGACATGACCGTCTTCACGCACTTGAACATCAGAAGAAAGAGTTGCATCTTTCTGATTTTTATCAATAGCTTTCTGAGACTGCATGAACCAGAAATAAGAGTCGCTAGCTATGTCTTCCTTATCTTGGAAGAGTATAGCAAGATCATTGTCCTCGGATTCAGGATACTTTGTTGTTGCCTTCACTGATGGTGCCTCAATAGCAAGCTTCTGTGGTGATGAAACTAACTTTCGTTGATTGTCAACTGCAGAACTATGAGCAACATTTAGAAGAGGTTTTCTTTGTACATCTTCGTGAGGAACGAAGAACATACCCTGAGCTATTTGCTTTTTGAGGGCAAGCAACTCATTCGCCAGCCTCTGCACTGCAGGATCCGTTCTTGTCATGGAAGAAAATGAATCGGGAGAAAGATAACTTTCTTCAAACCCATTTGGTTCAATTCTTAACTGCCCAGCAAGAATAAGGTCATCTTCAATTCCAATGGCCAATGTCTGTGCAGCTGCAAGAGTAGCGGAAGCTTCTCTTCTCAATAGAAAACTGACTTCAGGAATCTGAGCATTGACAAAGAAACACTTCAAATTTGTAGCTGTAGGCTGAGGAATAGCTGGAATCCTTTGTATCAATTTGTTGAAATGAGCCACAAATTCACGCATAGGTACGTGAGATGCCTTCTTCAACTGAGTGAGTTGGGCCAACAGGGCATGAGCATCTTCAAGCGGCTTGAACCTTTCTTCAAACTTGGCTATGAGAGAAGCCCAGTTTGTGATAGTCTGTGGTGCAAGATGATAAAACCAATCAGCAGCTACACCTTGGAGAGTTTCCACAAATAGTCTCACAGACTCGTCCTCATGCTCAACACCAAGAACATCGCATGCAATGTAAAAAACAGCAATATGTTCATCAGGATGTTGCTGTCCATTTTCGGAGAACTTTGGAAAATTCTTCCGCGAGCCATCAGCAAGGGCATGTAGAGGTAGAGCTAGATTCAACAGACGAAAAGCATTTCCCCAAGGACCTTGGGCCATTTACATGTCGTTGGTAAAAAACGATGGAATAATTACAATGAAAATGGCACAAGCATACTTCAAATGAAAGCATGAGGCTTCCAAATGCGTTTCATGTCCCTAGTAGAACAATTAGATCAACAAAATAAAATTTGGATGGAGCGTAGTTTAGTTCTCTCCTGTAGAACAAACAATTAATCTTTTTCTCTTCTTTCAGAAAAAGATTGCAATGTGAAATTGGTAACAAAACTTGTAAAAACATCAACAACAAAAGATAACGAAGCAAAGTTTCCGTTAAAGGCGCAAAGTCCTCCATTGCTTCTCCGGGACGAGAAACTCAAAGTCTTCTTACGTGAAGTTCTTATCAACCTTGTAATTAAAATAGTGTTCAAATCCCCAGTAGAGTCGCCAAAAATTGTTGGCTAAATATTTTGCAAGTCACTAAGACTACAACTTGCAAAATGTGTATTTTAGGCAGCAGTGTGTGAGATTACTCTCTCCTCTCATTAATAGGGGAGGCTCCCTTCTTACCGCAGGTGGCTTCAAGTAGATTTGAACTGTAACACATACAATTCCCCTTGCAATAGTAATACCGGTGGCTCAGAGATTGACTTAAGAACAATCAACCGAGACAACAGTGAATTTATCTAAAGATGAAATGATACAAGAGGTCAAAGTCTCTTGTCCTCACTTCAAATAAGTACTCTATCTATCTAATTCCCAATAATGAAGCCCAAAGTCTTTAGTCCTTGGAATATTGCAGCAACTACTTTCTATGGTAACCCTTATCCCCTGAAGTTCAAAGTCTTCAAACAACTCGAATTAAAACGCTCAACTGATATATGCAAGATAACTATTAATTTGAGAAAGGATTAACCAATGCGACATAAGAACACACTCGTTAATTTTCAAAACCAACAACACAAAGTTTGCCAATTCTTGTTCCTTTTTTCAAATGCTTAACTTTGCACAATGAAACTCAAAGTTTTCAGAATACAAGAGAATTGCCTATAGTTTTCTTGCACACAACAAAAGATCCTTATTTACAATGAACCCCCCTCCTTATATAGGAAAAGAGGAGAGAGAAAAGTGGAGAAGAAAGGGGAAACCCTCAACCACTTTGACTTATTCTATCCTTATCTCCTACTAACTAACTTTGAACAATTCAATGTTGCAGGACCTAATGTCCTTGCAGCATGATTACATGAGACAACTTTGCACGTGATACTATCACATGCAATTACATATTTTTCTTACATTGCATGTGATTTGTCAATTACAAATTACAAAACTAAGTGTCTGACAAGACATGACATCTATTTGCATCATCCTCTATCGGTCTTTGTGCTGCTACAAGATGCCTGATGAGTGATGTGTTCAGGTTTGGTGAAAGCATTTGGAACTGGAATATGAAGCTGCATCTTTGTGTCTCACTGTTTCAGTCTTGAAAGCATTCTATGCCAATCATCATTGCATCTTCCATCCCCTTCTTTGTATGACTCCATCATATGGTAGTTGTTCTTGTTCCGTATCATTCTCCACGGAGTCTGTTTGCAAAATAAGGCCCATGCCTTGATTTGTTGACTGAGTAGGTCGTGCGTCCAAACAAAATTGTCAAGGGAAGAAATAAAGAGATGCCCAAAAATGGGATCACAAGTTAATTCTGGAACTTGGGAAGTGCATTGTGAGCTGGGAAGAACGTTTGGTATTGCATGTGTTGTGGTAGAAATTTATAATGATGTTTCACCAAAACCCGAGTTGACTGTATCAAGTTAAAACAAAACACACATACGTTTTTTTATGAAAAACGATATGTGAATAAGGTAAAAAAAACGATGCCATGTTACATTTAAAACATGCCATGCACTTTTTATAAAAAAAGGCTATATCACAAGTTTTAGCATCCATTACAATATGTAATGTCATGCCATGTGATTAGAGCGATACTCCCAACTAAATACAAGCCACGGTTATAAATGATACATATAACAAATATGTAATACAATATGCATCAATATATGTTATATATTTTTAATTTAACGTTTAATAACCGTGATAATTAGAAGGAAGCAAAACGTACGTCAAGTAATTAAAAATCAACGCTTATTTCATATAGCCATAACACATCTCCATTTTAAAACAATATGTATTATATCACGAGATTCTAAAATCATAATAACATATGTTATATGTTCTAAATTCAACGATTTTAGACTTAAGATAAAACGTTATCATTTTAATAACACGCCTTAGAGAAATTAACCTACAAAAATTTCGTAGGGTTGCCCCAATTTTGCGAATACAAAATTGAGGACAACAATTTCTTCCTCTTAGAAGAAACTAATTGGAATGAAAATCTTAATAGGTTCTCTCTGTAATGAAGTTATGTGCTACCAATTTAGTCCCATGGTTGCAAGTAGGGTTACTGCATGAGTTTGCATGTAATCTCTCATCATCCCGTTGCTTCTCGATCCGTCTTGGAAGCATTTTTAGAGAGATTAGTAGAAGTTTATAGAATCAAACTATCCAAAAGAAATATACCGTTCAATGCTAAAAGCATACACTATTCACTGTTCCCAATATTATAGCATGAATTAGGTACATAAAATTCATGATCAATATTCAAATACTTATCTCTTTATTGCCTAAATTTCCTGACAATCCACCAATAAATCTTTCACCATCACAAAGTTATAGTGCAACAGAAAACAGAAAATTCGAACACCAACAACATCCTTGTAGGTAAGAAGCTTCTTCAGAGATTCTACCCTCCAAGGCTCTTCAGCTACTCGCTCTCATATGAATCCCTCATTTCTTACATCTCTTAAATTCCCAATTGTCCTATTCCTATTTTGAATCTTTACTTAGACCCGTTCTGATACCATGTTAATGTTTTGAACCAACACAGCCAGTGAACATTGGAACATAGGAAACTCCACATATTGTGCATGTAGCTCAATCATTGTCAGAAGATGAATTGAAAGAGTTCATTGATTTCTTCAAAGAGAAAAAGATCAACTTCACATGGAACTATTCTGATATGCCAGGTATGGATCGTGACCTCATTATGCATCACCTTTCTATCCCACATGGAGTAAAGTCGGTCAAGCAAAAACTTTGCAAGATGCATCCCCATGTGGCACTACTTGTCAAGGCCTAATTGGAAAATTTACTAAAAGTAGGATTTATCTGGGCTATTGATTATGCAGAATGGATATCCAACATAGTACCGGTGTCTAAACCCGATAAATCAATCTGTTTGTGCACCAACTTCCTAGGTTTAATTAAAGCATGTCCCAGGGATGACTTTCCCCTGCCTAACATTGATATGATCGTGGACTTGACAACAGGATATGAGATGTAGTCTATTATTGATGGCTTTTCTGGCTATAACCAAATCAAAATTGCACCTAAAGGGAAGTCAATTTTTACTTGTGCATGGGGTAACTTCTGCTAGAACGTCATGCCTTTCGGCTTTAAAGAACATTGGTGCTACTTATCAGAGATCCATGACGACTATCTTTCATGATATGATGCATAAGAACATGGAGGAATATGGAGATGATACATTAGCTAAATCAACAAGGAGCACGCACTTGGAAAATCTAGAGATGTTCAATCGAATGGAACAATTCAAATTGAGGCTAAATCCAAAAAAAGCGTGCCTTCGGTGTCACATCTGGCAAACTTTTAGGATACATTGTCTCAGCAAAAGGAATTGAAGTTGATCCAGCCAAAGTTAAAGCTATCATGGAAATGCCACCGCCTAAGAACATTAGCCACATAAGGACACTACATGGTAAGCTCTAGTCAATCAACACTACATGGTAAGCTCTAGTCAATCAGGAGGTTTATCTCATAACTAGCAGACAAGGCTCAACCCTTTACAAAAATGCTATATAAAGGAGTTAATTTCAAATGGGATGAAGCATGCTAACAACATTTTCAGCAAATAAAGAGATATTTGGCTAATCCTCCTATTCTCATGGCACCAATTCGGGGGAAACCCTTGTTACTTTACACATCTTAGCAATAACTACATCTCTAGGAGCTCTACAAGTGCAACACGATGAAACAGTAAAAGAAAAGGCTATATATTATTTTAGTCAGACCCTGGTATCCTATAAACTCAACTATACGACAATAGAAAAAGCTTATCTGGCAGTTGTCTTTGCTTCTCAAAAATTCTGACACTACATGCTACCACATTTTGTAAAGCTTATTGCAAAGATTGACCCGCTAAAGTATTTACTGAATAAGGCAACTCTGACAGGAAGATTAGCAAAGTGGGTAATGATTCTTAGCAAGTTCGACATTGAGTATACAGATCAAAAAACCATTAAGGGTGAAGTGCTAGCTGATCATCTTTTTGATGCACCACTTCAAGATACCAAACTGTTGACAATTGAGTTTCCCGATGAAGCTATTTTACACCTAAAAGAGCACCCATGGAAAATGTTCTTTGATGGATCCTTCACTCAACAAGGGTCAGGCACAGGTGTACTATTCATTATTCCACAAGGATACAAGATTCCCAAAGCTTATAAGATGATATTTCCCTGCACAAATAATGTGGTTGAATATGAAGCACTAGCAAATGGCTTGAAGATGGCAATTGATTGGAAAACCGTGAAACTGCATGCTTATGGAGACTCTCAGCTAGTAATCAATCAAATCAATGACAAATACCAAACTAAAGATGAGAAGCTGATGCCGTATAAAAGAATGACCGATGACTTTAAGAAATATTTTATCTTCTTACATTCCAACAAATTTCGAGGTCAGACAACAAAGCAGCCAATGCCATGGTTACTCTAGCTTCTATGTTACGGTTAGAAGAACATCAATTCCGCTATGATTTCTTGGTGGAAGATCTTCCTTTTCCAACTTATGAGTCACACGAATCCCAAATAATCTATACTCTAGTAAGCCATGAGTCCTCTCGATATAGCCAAATCTATGCTTACCTGAAAGACCAAACTATCCCCGAAGGCTTACCTAGAAATGAAAAGAGGAACCTCATTAGAAATGCATCGCGTTACATAGTTATCGCTGATGAACTATTTCGGCGAGGTCTAGATGGTACTCTCCTTAGGTGTCTAGAACATGACGAATCCAAAAGAGCGCTAAAAGATGTCCACAAAGGTTTTTGTGGAGTTCACTCGAATGGTCTTTCGCTAGCTAAGAACCTTCTGAGGGATGGATATTATTGGCCTACCATGGAAATATTTGCTATTCATTATGCCAGAACTTGCAAGAAATGTGAATTACACGGTAACTTGATCCATGCTCTTGCTCGAGAGCTGTTACCTTTTATCACTCACTAGCCATTTCAACAATGGGCCTTTGACTTGGTCGGCTAGATATATCCCTCATCGTCTAGTGGACACAAGTTCATCATCACAACCACTGAGTACTTCACGAAGTGGGTCGAAGCGGTCCTGCTTATCAAAGCAACTGGAAAACAGGTATCTATGTTTATCCCTAGCTACATTATCTTCAGATGTGGTATACCCTCATCAATTGTGACTGACAATGGGGGCAATTCAAAAACAAAGACATGGATGAACTTTGTGAGATGAATTCTATCAATTACCCACAAGGGAATGGACAGGCTGAAGCTTCTAACAAAACACTCCTCAAAATCTTGCACCGAACAGTGAGTAAATCCAGCAAGTTTGGCACCTACAATTAAATCCAGCGCTATGGGCTTAGAGGGCCAGCATTAGAACGCCTACAAGAGAAACACCATTTGCATTAGTTTATGGCTTTGAAGCAGTACTACCCATTGAAGTTGAAATTCCATCACTCTGAGTCTCTCTACAAGGACTCGTCACTGAGGAAGATTATAGGATTTCCAGAATCTAGGAGCTAGAACTACTTGATGAACGAATAAAAGAATCATTTACCATCTAAGGGTCTATCAGAAAAGAATGTCTAGAGGATACAACAAGAAAGTGCGACATAGAGGATTTCAGGTAGGTGACCTTGTTTTTTTGAGAAAAACCAAAGAATCAGCAAAATTGAGAACAAAAGGGCAAATCTGAACCCAACTGACTGGGTCCCTTCGTAATCACTGCAACATTTGCTTCTGGAGCCTATCAACTGTGTACTCTAGAAGGGGATCTTCTTCTTGACCCTATCAATACAATCCACTTGAAAATTTTTTACAACTAGACATTCTCAGAACATGAAGTTCTTGTATAGAGAAAATGATTCTGAAAAAATTCACAAACCAACATAAAAGTAGAAAAAGCATAAAAAAGCGAAAAAAGTCCTGAAAAAATGATTATTTTGGTGAAAACCTTACAATAGGCGCCTCGATAATACCAAAAAAAAGAAGAATATATATATATATATATAGTGAAAATAAACTACAAAAATTTGAAAAAAGCAAAAAAGTGACTTGGTGAAAACCTGGTAAATAGGGGCCTTGGTAGCGAAAATAGAAATCAAGCTAAGTGTTGAAAACCTGGCAAGCAGGCATCACTTGTAATCAGCGCTCTATCTATCAATACGTAGCTTGGCTGTCTGGCCCGCGCAAGCTATCTTCATGACCTCGAATCGCTCAGCTGTTTCGTGCAGTACCATCATGGATTGGAGTTCGTTTTCGTCTCGATCTTAGGGTCTCGCTTGTTACTAGGGGGCAATCATTCCAATTTGATCAATCACATGAACCAAACCAGAGTTAGTATCTTAGTCCCTCCTGACGGACAGTTTGCCACTGACACAACGGTGTTTTTGAACACCCTAATCAATAGTGTTTCTTAATACTACATATTTGGACACATTTGTGTTTCTCAACACATATTGGATAGCATCTCATGAACTTTAACACTGGCATAATAACAATCAAGCACACAATTGTGTTTCTCAACACTATGCACTCACAAGCATGATGGTGTTTCTCAACACCCTACATAGACAAACATATAACGCTCAAAACTTGTTGAAGGTATGTTGATCATTTTCTTGAGTGTTGTCTGGAATCAATACCTTTTGCTTATCTTATTTCCCAAGTCGCTCAAGGATGTCTAAAAGGGACTAGAGATTCACGACTGGGGCAAGAATTTTTCTTTGATTGCTTCTTGTTGGTGTGGTCTTGATGATTCTGAAATGTCCAATAAACTGGGTGTCTGTAATAAGAGCCTCTGCATTAAGATGGAAAAGCCTCACATACCTTGACTCTGTTTATTTGCACGCCAAGGTGAGGTCTAAACTATCTTCTTGACTGTTATTAATCTGTCTATTTACGAAAGATCGCACTCATGGTTATCTCGGCTTTGTATGCCTTGATGCTGGTGTACCATTGCAATATCAATTGGAAACAATGTTCAGGTCATCTCAGCTTCAATACCTCAATGCTTACATTGGTTTTCCACATTTTATCCGATGAAAGTCATACTCATATCCTTATGGTCGCAGTGGCACTAGTAAGCGTTGTATTGACTCCGATGTCCCAAACGCTCAATGATGACAAACCGGCTAAAGTAATCAGTGACTAGACTCGCGTCATAGATTGCATATCATCTTAGGCTTGTATTTCATGTTGGCATTATACCATTGGAGAGCTATCCTTAACCCTTCGCCAAAGCGGTCAACTGCGCTCATCAACCTGTGATTTAATCAATTATCTCAAGGATATATACCTGCAAAAAGGGGTCAAAATCTTTATCATCGATCATACAAGGGGCGTGAAGTGCTAAGCTATCATATAAGATCATAGCATAAACAGTTTCAGATGGTACTACTACTCACATCTGCATAAACATAAGGATAACATCCGAGATACAATGATAAGAGAAAGACACATGAGCAGAAGCAACAAAATACATCTCACAAAGAGACTTTTTATAGCCTTGCCCCTAATTTGACCTAATTTTCAACTTGCTCTGATTGACGTGAAACTTGCACCTCTAACTATTTTGACGATCCTAAATTCATTTTCAGAATCAAAATCGAAATATGTCGTCATTTTGCTAGTCAAAATTGCAAGTCAACCTTCTAGCCAAATGCAGTTGATCGTTGACGCAGTCCTTTTCAAATTCCTCCTTAGTCCCCTTCCCCATCAATCAATCTAGGCAAACTCAACTTAAATCCAAGTAAGTCAACCCCAGCTAACCCTAGTCAAATCTTGGTCAAAATTGGTCAACAAGAACTCGTATCAAGCTCAAATAAAGTTCTCCATCATCTGTGACCTAAATGCGATTAATCTGATCAAATCAATATCAAATCCAATGCTTTCTATCAATCAAATCGGTCACAATCACGCTTGCCGCCCTAACAACATTTCGATTTCGATCTCGAGGGGGCAGCATCAATGTATCAACAAGTTGAACTTTAATCGACAAACCTAATCGATAGGGGCATTTTAGCTTCATAAAAAATCCTTATCAAATTGACTCTTCAAATTCTTTTTGCACAAGTGATTTCATCGCCTCACATCAAGTCACTTGGACAGACATCTAACCCGGTTGAATCTCTAGGGCCATATTAGTTTCATCGCATTGCATCAATCTGGTAGTGTCTCCTAATTAGGTGATTGGCTTCATTAGGACCCATATCAAGTCAATCACCTTGATCACCTAAAATTTGTCTAGTAAACCTACAACCCCTAATTTGATTAATTGGCCTTAAAAATCTTAAAATCTAAGGCATTCACTACTAGACCTTAATTATGCAAGCAAACCATTATAATCCCCCTTGTATGATTATACCAAGTTCCTAAATCAAATCATCAACTTAATCCTAAACCAAGCTTGAAAAGTTATTTAATCACTATACATTGCACACTTTTATAATGAAGGTTCTTGCACTTTTATTAGATAAACCCATTCACTCATGGGTGTGCACATCTAATCTTTGATTAAAATGTGATTAAAAGGGGATTTATCAAATTTGTCCTTATTCTCCCCCAACAAACACACTTTTGACCAATTAAAAGTCAATCATTTGAATCAACCTCTCTTGGATTGAATTCCAATCACTCACCCCTTTTGCCTCTTAATCTCCTTCACTCCCACCAAAACCCTACCTAACCTCTTAATCCTAGCCACTCCCTTTCCACCTCTTAATGTCAACTTTCCATTTTGAGGAGATTTCTATAAAAGGGGAGTAGCTCTCCTTTGTTCAGGAGGATGCATTGTTGAAGTAATATTATAATGTCATTTTGATTCTAGAGTATTCTCATTGTAGAAGAGCATCTTCATACTAGAATAACATTTTGCATTGTTCTTAGATAGCTTAATCTTAGTTTCATTTCTTAGTATTTGTTATATGTTGCTAGATTAAATATGCATTTAGTCTCATACTAGTTCATGCATTATCTTAGTTGCATTTTGCATATCATTTCTATGATTTGAGAGCAAAGAATGCAAGTTCATACATCATGCTCATTTTGAAGTAGTCTAGTCACTGCTGCTTGTGCCAATCTGATGAGCATTTACTAAGAATCAAACTCGCTTCATCTAGGAAGCAATAAGCTGGGCTTGGGGGTTTTGCATACATTATAAGTTGAATTTGATGATTATTGACCCCTAAGTTAATGGTTTATTGAGTGGAGGTTGTTGAAGGTTAGAACCTCATTTAAACCGCACACTCTTGAGTTCATGGAACCCAACAACTTCGACTTGCATCTCTGTCAATTAATTTTGCCTCCTACTCAGGGCTTCTACAACTTTGTTAGACTTTCTACTGCCATGCTTTTAAACAAAAGTGTAACTCTACAAAAACTCAACCCATTTTAAATGCCTTTGATTCAACTTTCCCTGACTATTCAAATACTGTAAAGCTTGATGATCAGTAAATAAGACAAACTCCTTAGCCAAAAGATAATGTCTCTATTTCCTCAGTGCTTGAACTATAGCATAAAACACTTGATCATAAACATAATATTTTCTTTTGACATCATTCAACTTCTCAATAAAATAAGCAATGGGTTTACCTTCTTGACTCAAAACAACTCCAATGGCATTGCCACTAGCATCACAGTCTACTTGAAATACCTTATTATAATTCGGAAGTGCCAAAACAAGTTTCTCTGTAACTTTTCTTTTCAACAAATCAAAACTCTTTGCTACCTCAGTAGTACTCCTTGGAGTAGGCCATTCAAAAATAGCCTTCCCTTTCTATGGCTCCATCTTAAGACCATTTGCTGAGACAACAAATCCCAGGTAGACTAACTCCTTCACAAAACTAGACTTCTTCAAGTTAATCAATAACTTTTCTTCTCTTAATTTCTCAAGCACCCTACGAATATGCATCATATGCTCTTCCAATGTCTTACTGAAGATCAAAATATCATCCAAGTAAACAATAACAAACTTACTCATAAATTCTTTCAATACCTTGCTCATGAGCGGCATGAATGTGCTCGGTGCATTGGTTAACCCCGAAGGCATGACTAACCGCTCATACAAGCCCTCCTTTGTCTTGAAGGTTGTCTTCCATTCATCTCCTTCTCTAATCTCGATTTGGCAATATCCACTCTTCAAATCTATCTTTGTGAAGTACTCAGCTCCACTCAAGCAGTCCATAATGTCACCCATCCTTGTTAAGGGAAATCTATACTTGATAGTAATCTTATTGATATCTCGAGAATCTGTACACATCTTCCATTCTCCATGTTTCTTTGGTGCTAGTACTGTTGGTACAACACATGGGCTCAAACTCTCTCGAATCAACCCCTTCTACAGCAACTCTTGCACTTGTCTATTCAATTCTTCACTCTCTATTGGAGTGATTCTATGGGCTGCCTTATTCGAAAAACTACCTCCAGGAATCAAGTCCATTTGATGACTAATCTTTCTTATTGGTGGCAATCCATTAGGTACATTATCAGATACAATATCTTGAAACTCACCCAACAAATCTACAACTTCTATAGGTATATCTTCTACTCCCTCTTTATCAACTTTTGGAATTAAAGAAAAACACATATGCTCATGTTTCATGCCTTCTAGAAACTTCCTTCCGTCAACTAAACATATTCCGACATTACTACATACCTTTTCCTTTGTTTCCTTTAATGGCTTCAGTTTGTGTCGGACTCCATCCTTTGTCAAAGAATAGGAATTTGCATGGCCATCATGTACTGCACGACGATCAAACTTCCATGGTCTCCCTAACAACAATTGACAAGCATCCATAGGCATAATATCACATAATACCTCATCACGATAGTTTCCAATTTTGAACTTTACTAGACATTGTTCATTGACCAAAACCTTGTGATCCTTCTACAACCAAGCAATTATTTTGATAGCTAGGGTGATAGAAATTATTTCCCCTTAGATTCTGACTGCTACTAGAGTTACCATTCTTCTTCTGATCTTCGGTTTGGCCTCCATAAGATCGTCCACTAGTCTTTCCACCACGACCTCTCCAATTTTGCTTGTTCTCAAACTTCTGGTTTAGTTTTTCCTTTACCTTCAAAGCAAATTGATATGCATCTTTGATGGTAGACATTCTTACTGTTATCAGCTCTTCTTGAATACTAGGCTTTAATCCATGTATGTAACGGGCACTCTTCTCCTTGTTAGCTTCTGAATGACTTGTTCTAATAAGGACTCTATAGAACTCTTCTGTATATTCTTGAGCAGATTTTCCTGCTTGCTTCAACCCTTGCATTTTCTTCAACAAATCAAGCTCAAAGTCAAGAAGAATAAATTGTCTCTTCAATTTGTCCACCATTCGATCCCATCTTGTTATCTTCTCCTTCTCTCTTCTATTTCTCTCCAACTGAACTTCTTTCCACCAAATTCTAGCATGACCTTTCAGCTTCGCCTTTGCAAATTTTAACTCTCTCAAGATCCTCTACTTCTTCATACTCAAAGTACTCTTCCATATCATTAATCCAATCAGTCAACTCTTCTAGATTAAGATTTCGAGAAAATGTGGAAACTTCAATTTTTGGCCTCTTTGGAAATGGCCCTCAAAAACCTATCATCATCAAGATTTCTGACTTCTTGCTCTTCTTCAAATTGTTCTTCTTCAGATTCATCCCCACTTTAATCTCTTGCTCTAATATTTGCTTCTCTTCGTAGCTGCTGTTGTAGTGCTTGCACTTGTCTATTACCAATCCCCCTTGAGCACTTCCTACTCGAAGTGGGTCTGACCCTTTGCAAGGGATGCAAACATGGTTATAAACAAGCCATTCTGGAACTGGTGTAAGATCCTACATAGTCTTAGTCGGCCACATCCTATAGCTGCCGCTAACTTGTTATGACACCTGACTAGGGATGTATCTAGAATTTTACGAACTAACACTAGCACATGCTCTAGTCCACCTTGGCCAAGGATTAAATGCCACATATTAAACATGTAGTCTAGTTCTTCACCCAATCCAACTTGGTATAGAATCTCCATAGAACGAGATAGGCTAGTTGGAATACATACTAGTAGGGTTCCTACTGTCCACTATAACATGGACATACTTGTCTCTGGGAACTCGGCATAACTAATCATCCTTTCTTAATTACTTGTCTAACTTAGTTGTTTGTTCACATTTGTAATTTGTAGTTTACTTAACTCTTGGTAGTTATAGGGCTGTACGACATACTCTACACACTCATATACTCAAAGGAACTAAATCGGTTCCCTCAAAAGATATAAGTGTAAGCTTAATGTCCTGCTGCAATTAGTTCATCTCCCAATGGACTTGATATGCATACCTCTAAACACCCTTGTTAAGCTTAATACATATAGTGAACATGTAAAGATTCTTATTTAGATTTATGTTTGAATCTGCCCACCATAGTTAATGGTGGTCTCGTTAGCTTATTTCCTTTAATTCATAATCTCTAGGATAACAATTTTAATTATTGTCTATAGGTGCAATATAGAACAGCTTAAGCAAATCATATTTCTCAGAGCTGAGACATTTTAGGACCTGTTATATTTCTAGGAATATAAGGAAGAAAACCATTCTTTCTCAGAGCTGAGACATTTTAGGACAGAATGTCTTTTTAGAAGAATTTAATATTCCAAGTAAAAAACAGAAACTTTTTTGGTGGATAAAATAACTCATTCATGCATTACTTCCAATTTAAAAACTTTTCTTCAAATTAATCTTAGAGTATATAGGTTTCCAGCTAAGAGTAGTTTCAAATTTTACCAACCAGAGGAGGCTAATGAAATAAATAACACATGCCTGTGTAAAAGGAGCTACAGTCTGCACTTGAATGAGGATGCTCTCTGACTACTAGTAAGAAGTCTGAAAGTTCTCTTAAATTTTCTTTCGCTGTTCTTGACTGGAAGTACTACGAAAGATTCCTATCTATTATCTTTTCCCTGGAAGACAGTATCGCTGCTCTAAAACAACGTTTCCTGTTCTATCGTTTTCCCAAACTGCAGTATATTACTATGCCATTTCATTCAAACTCATTCCGTGTTTTTTTCTTGCGTGAAGGTCCTGCATTTTTTAAAACAATGGAAAACAATGAATCCTTCCTGTAAAGAAAAAACGTTACTTATACATGATTACTAAATTTCATTTCATTTTTATCCATTTCAATGGAATTTCACAAATCGGTTCGTATTAAAATGCCACTCCTTCCATTGTGGAGGCAGTATGCGTTTACATCCTTGGATTCCATATCGGATAATGTTTTCCAAAACTTCATAATACAGTATCTCTTTAATTGCAAATTGAATTCCATTTAATGAGAAGAATTCTGTTTTCATTTCATTCCAAATGGTTTGAATTTCATTTCATTTTTATTTGGTTCCTTACACACCACTATGATACATATCGTGGCTTAATTGAAATTTTCACAATTCACATATGTATCATTCTCAAATGGAATTCGATTTGCATTTGAAGTATAAAGAATTTCTATTAACTTTAATTTCATTGAAATCAAAAGTTTCAAAAACCAATATGGTATTTTAAAATTATTTAATTCTCTTGAATTCATATAAAAAATGGATTTATAATGACTTAAAGTAGTGATATTAAATATCCACAACATTATAATTAAATGATCCTAATTTATATATTTTTATTTATAACCAAATACTCCTATACATATAAATATATACGTAATATTTTAATACATGTAAATATGCACTTATATTTATATAAATAATTACGAACCATGTCGTCATGATTGCATATATCACACATAAATACACACACACACTCATATATATATATATAATATCACGCATTTATGTATATATATATATATATTTATTTGGTAAAAGTATATAATAATATTCTTTCAGAAATAATAACACTTAAATTATCACTTAGAGTATCGTAAGAACAAAAGGTCAAACTAGGTACAAGTCTAACGCAGTTTCTATCCAACTTCGGGACTTCTAACAAAATGTCTAGTTGACATCGCAAGACCAACTAGGATCCTAGTCAAGACCTATACCTTCTAGTTTTGCATTAACCTTAGTACTTACCATTTCGAGAACTCAGGTAGCATCAGTTCATAACCATGTTTGCACCCCCCTTTCCTAGTGATACTTTCTCCCCCTTTCCTCGGAGGACAAGCAATTCTCGCAATCACTTTGCCAAGAAATGTTGTCAGTTCGTAATTATCGTTATCCTAACATTATATATATGTAATAATCAAATTTCATAATTCAAGGCAAGAGCGTAAATCATTACATCATTCCTTTTACAATATCCGAACTACTGTTCCATGATAAGAAGGAATGAAAACCAAATACCATCTAGGGCATGAATATAATCAAAACCATTGTTTATGAAAACCAAATACCACCTAGGGCATCAATATAATCAAAACCATTGTTTATGAAACCAGATATTGTCTAGGGCATCAATATAATCAAAACACCAAAAGTTTCAGTAGTCTGGAGGGATGTAACATATCTTTCTCCTTGTGAATCATCGTCCTTGATGTATCTCATTAATCAGAAAAGGAAATTGTTGATGTATCTCATCATAGTCTTCTTGGGTAGCACTCTCCTTGGAATATTGGTCCCACTGGACCTTGCACTGCTTAACCTCCCTTATTCCGTAAGCAAAGCTTACGTACCTCGAGTACCTTGATGGGCTCGATCATGACCACCCCTAGGTCTCGTACCTGCAAGGAATTCCAATCAATCATATGATCAAAGTTTGATACATACTTTTTAAGATATGACACATGAAAAACGTTATGCAACAAGGCAAGAGATGGAGGTAGAGCAACTCTGAAAGCAATTGGGTTGACAACTTGTAGGACCTCAAAAGGTCCTACATATCTGGGTGCTTACTTGGAGGATTTTCCAAATGTGATGCCACTTTTCTGAGGTTTGACTCGTAAGAGTACTTTCTCTCCCACCTCAAAGTGTCTGGGCGTTCTCTTTGCATTTGCATAGCTCTTTTGCTAGTCGTTAGCTTCTGCTAACCTATGTCTGTGAGGAACCTGACTTGGCTCCACTTGCAAACTCACTCGATTTCACTTCAAGAGTTATATAAACTGGATTTCTCTTTTGAAAAGACAATTATATAATCTTTTATTATTCTCAAATACATAAATGTAGATCCGCATACATGGAATAACAAGCTTCTCAATTCCTTTAACAAATTTAATGTTTTTGCTAGTCGAATAAACAATGTTTGCCTGGATATCTTTCCATAAATTGCAAGACAATTTAGCTAGCATGTATATAGTTGCTTTAGCTTCATTATAATCAAACACTTCTCCCAATATTAACGTTACATCTAACAACCATTCTTGTATTCTCAGAATTCTGGAAATGCTTATTCAATTGTCGAAAGCCAAACTATAAAATTGTGCAAGCAATTTGTCATACCGATTTATGTCTCAATGATAATAATTGTGGCGTGGAGATTGAATCAGCATCATGTCTGAGTCTGCAGCTGGGTATATTCAATTCCCTTAAGCAACTGGTGTTTTGGCTGGTTCCCAAGTGCTTGTACATTGATTGGCGGCCAACCTGACATCTGTAACTTTCCTCACGCGGCTGGAAGTGTGAAGATGCAGAAGGCTGTCATTTCTCCTCGCGCGGCTGCTTATTGGATTCTGCAGACAGCAGAGAAGAAGAAACGCGGGCTGGTGATAGTCTCACCACTCGCTGAAAGGGTGCTGCAGTTAGACTTCCCTATCACCCGCGGCTTGCTACTGGCCTTCACATGCCGACTTAGTGGAAGCGCAACTACAGTATGGAGTCCCAATTAATTCCAGCCAAGTAATGATATCGGCCTCTTTGCAAGCTTTAGTTCAACCGCCCTACAATCCAGACATTTCGATGAGACAAATATCGACCTCTGAGCAGACCACAGTTCAATAGAATTCAATGAAGAATTCAGAATTAGTATCTTTCCTCCAGCCACAGGCAAAACAGTATGAAGGAAAAATACAATCGATTATACAACAACAATCGATTGAAGGCAATTGATTATACAACAACAATCAATTAATTATTAGCTCAAGAAGAATCAGTCTTCGAGAAACTAATTTGACCCTTCAGCTAGGGCTCAGATAAATAGGAACAATTCCCAAGAACGAATTCAAAAATCAATATTCGATAGATGATGAATGACTGCCTTGCCTATTGCTTTTATAATTAAAAAGTGTCTTCTCTCACACACTTTTCACTTGAAGCACTTTTATACTTAGGCACATATTGAGTAATATAATTTATTAACTCATTTGGCTCCAAAAAATGACGTTTTCATCAATATCAGGAAATTATGACACGCAAGGCCCCTGTTTCTTGTGCCCAAGATTTAAAACTTTTCATCCCGGTTCCGACGAGCTATAACACTAAGGTGCCCAACATATAATACCAACAATAA
>MU228409.1:1826703-1849099 GCA_018584345.1 Thuja plicata
TAATAATAATTCACCCGTCTTGCGAAAACCACTGAAGAAGCATCAAAATCGAAATTTGTTTGCACTGGAGTGATCCTGATGATAAAAGATGATGAACGAACCTGACGGGGTGACTTACTAAAAATAGACGCTCTCTCCAAGATTCTTGGAGCCCAAACCGGAAGCCAGAAATGAAAACCGAGAGTATCATTCAACTCCTCTAACTCATCTGAGTTCATCGGAACTATCCCTTGACTTACTATAAATAGTAAGTTCACACCAAAGACCCTCTAAACCCCTTGCCAGACCACGAGGATCACAATAATGACCTGGCACCATCATTTCAATGACCTGCTGAAAAATGGGGACATTACAATGTCAGATCAGTTTAACTTGCCCTTCCATATCTGAAAGCATCTCTGGACCGAGGACTATCCTATCTTCCAGCTTATCCCAGCTAATAGGAGTTTTGCACCTCCTTCCATATAATGCTTCAAATGGAGCCATCTTGATGGGCAAATGATATGTGTTGTTGTATGCAAACTCAACTAATGACAAATAGTCCTCCCACTTGTACTACTAGTCCATGTAGTACATCCTTAGAAGGTCTTCCAGTATCTAATTGACATGTTTTGTCTGACCATCTGTTTTAGGATGGTAGGTTGTACTAATATTCAAATTGAGTACCTAAGGCTGCGAAAAGAGTTTGCCAGAATCTAGATGTCATCCTAGCATCCCTATCTAATATTTTTTTTCCAGGTACCCCATGGAGTCTAAAAATCTCTTAGACAAACTTGTGAGCTATGGTAGGCACTCCATCTGTCAAATTTCCAGGTATGAAATGGGCTACCTTAGCGAGTTTATCAACTACCACTAAAATGGCATTGTGCTTGTTTCGTGACATAGGTAAACCGTGGACAAAGTCCATATTGATTACTTGCTAGTTCCATTCTGGCACAGCATGAGGTTGAAGTAACCTTGTTGGATGCTGATGTTCTGCCTTTACCTTTTGGCATTCTAGACATTGGGCTACAAACCTTGCAGCATCCTTCTTCATGCCTTTCCAGATCTATAAGGGTTTAACATCCGCTAGGAGTTTAGTGACTCGTGAATGTCCAGAATAAGGTGCAGAGTGCACTTCTTTCCAAACTAGGTTTTTTAATTTCGGCGACTCTAGAACATACATCCTGCCTTTAAATCTTAATATCCCCTCTGGTTCAAATCTGAATCCATCATATCTCTGATCCTGAGGGTTACTTTGAAGGGCTTCTCTTGATGGTAATATTTATTGCCCTTTAGGCGCTGAAGAGCCTGTTGTCTGAAATTTGTGTGGATTGATGCTATAGCTGAAATATGTCGTTTGCGGCTCAAAGCATTAGCCACACTGTTTTCTTTCCCCTTGATGCAACCTATCTTAAAATCATAGTCGGAAATTAGTTCCAACCATCTTCTTTGGCGTGCATTCAGATTTGGTAGAGTGAATATATATCTCAACCCTTGATGGTAAGATCGAAGCTCAAAGGGTTTTCCCATCAAATAATGACACCATGGTTGCAGAGCATGAACAATTGCTGCTACCTCTAAGTCGTGGGGTGCATAGTTTAACTCATAGTTTTTGAGCTTTCATGATTCATAAGCAATCACTCACCCATCTTGCATTAACACCCCGCCTAAGCCTTCCCTTGATGCATCAGTTACAACTAAAATTTGTCCTTTGGGATCTAGCACTTTCAAAATCTGTGTTGAGGTTAACTTCTCTTTAAGGAGTTCGAAGGCTTGTTGACACTTTTCTGACCACTCAAATCGCTTTCCCTTTCTCTGAAGAGAAGTAATAGTGTATGCAATTCGAGAAAAGTTCATTACGAACTTCCTCTAATACCCGGCTAGGCCCATAAAACTTCTTATTTCTTGCATGTTTCTAGGGATTGGCCACGTTGAAATGGCTTTGATCTTGGTTGAATCCACAACTATTCCCTTTGCAGAAATGATGTGCCCTAGGTACTGCACTTCTTTATGAAAGAAGGTGCACTTAGACAATTTACCATACAATTGATGTTCTCGTAGTCGTTGTAATACTACTTGCAAATGCTGCATATGTTCTTCATTCTTAGAGTATATTAAGATGTCATCCAAGAATACAAGAACAAATTTATCTATACAGTCGTGGAACATGTTGTTCATCAGGTTCATGAATGCAGCTGGGGCATTAGTTAACCCAAATGGTAAGACTGTGAACTCGTAATGCCTGTAGCGAGTTCTGAATGTTGTTTTATGAATGTCTTCATCTTTGAGCCTTAACTGATGATACCCTGACCACATGTCTATTTTAGTAAACATTGCAGCTCCTCGCATTTGATCAAAGAGATCATCAATACAGGGCAAGGGGTATTTGTTTCTTATTGTCACCTTGTTCAGCATTCTGTTATGAAACCTGGAAGCTCAACTCTGGCCTCAAACAGACATTGCTCTAGCCGAGCTCTAGACTGATTTGCATGCTCAACTGACAATGCATTAGCCATGAACCTAGTTCTTTTAAGAAATCTATCTAGAATTCTAGGTGAAATGAAACTCTCAGTTGCTCCAGTGTCAATTAAAATTGTTATAGGATTACCATAGAGCATACATGTTGTCTCAATTGGGGTGATCTGGTATTCTGCTTGCCTATTATCCACCGCTGCGTGGATTCTCTACTGAAATGCTATTTGCTGGTTAGGTGGGGGGTTCCTCTATACTTGCCCACCCTGTGCTCTGGCAGGGCACTGGTTAGCATAATGCTTATCCCCACAGGTGAAACATCCACATGGAGGACCTTTCTTTTCGGTTGCCTTGTTCTATGTTTCATTGCTTCTTTTATTACTGGAGAAACCCTATTTGTCCCCTTGGGAATCTTGTCGAATCCTTTTAAAACTCTTACCACTTTTGGTATTAGTGTCTTCTCTGTCTGCTCTTGAATGGTTGAGAGGATTGTGACCACTTTGCCTTCTTTCGGCTGCTGTCCCTAATTGAGTCATCTTTCTTGAATTTCAACTCTTGACGTACAACCTTTTTGTAGGCTTCTGTGGTGGTTGCTGGGGCAAGGACATCTATAGGGCCACCAATTCTGTTATTGAGTCCCATAATATATTTTCTCAAGTGAAATTTTTTCGTTCGCTTGAAGTTGGGGAACATACTTGAGTAATCTGTTGAACTTTTCCGTGTACTCATCCATTGAAAGCTTTCCTTGTCTAAGATCCTGGAATTCAGACAATTTGTCTTCGTAGAAAAGTTGGTGCAGCCATCTTTGCCTAAACGACTCTACGAACTTGACCCAAGTTACTCCTGCAGGTTTCAGTTTAGCTCAGCTCGTTTATTCTCCCACCAACTGGCAACTACCCTTGTCAGTTGATAGGAGCCCCAAATTGCCTTTTGGGTCTCAATGTAATCTCTGATGTGGAAGTATTTTTCCATACCCGTTAACCACGCTTCAGCAACATCCCCAGGAACTGTTCTGTCATACTGTGGGGGTTTAACTTTTTTCATATCTTCTGATATGATCCTAGTCAGGGTTTCTCTCAGCGTTATGGGTATGGGTATGGGATTGCTCTCCCCTATCCTTGCTGGTGTGTTCTTGTATATCATCCCTATCCCTTGACTAGGGCTCAATTTCCCCTTCCCTGGTTTCATCTATGTTCCATATACCCAATCCAGATCCGAGTCTCTTGCATCATCTGAAGGAGCCTATCTAGTTTCCCTGCTGGTGTTTCTGGAGTTTCAGATCGGTTATCACTCCTTGTGTTATCCATAATAGTTGTATCCAATCACCTGTGAAAGAAAACTTATTTAATTCTTTAACTTAAACATTTAACATATAGATTGCAATAATAAAAGAAAAAAAAAACATTTTAGTGCAATTGACATGTAAAATACAAACAACAAAATTGATGTATTTATATTCTCTGACAAAAATGTAATTACATTGACTTCACATTCTCAACCAAAATTGCATTTACATTGGATTTACATTCTCAACCAAAATAGCATTTACATTTTATATACAATAGGGTGCTCTATCTAAGAGCTGCCCTCATTGTCCTCACTGCCCGTAATGGGCTCTTCCTAATCCTCAAAATCAGAGAATGGGTGAAGTCTATAGCCCGGGGTAGGTTCTTGACGGATAACAAGTTTTTCTGGCTCTACCACAACACTTGGGGTTTGATGTTCAGTTTTTGTTTTGGTTTCAAGGCTGTGCTTAGCTAGTAAAGCTGCTGCTCTAACTTCAGCCTTAATCTCAGGGGTCCATTCACGCCTCTGCCTCTTGATCCTATTAAGGGCTTCAGCAAGGGTCGCATGATCACCCAATGGTTCGCATTGGGAGTAGTCATAGTCTGTGTGTAGTGCGTTTGCCAGTTTAATTGTGAGAGGATCTTGAACCTTCTTGCATTTCGTAGTCATCATCTGCATCCTGGTAAAACAAAATGCTTCGTTTAGTTTCAAGATAAGTTTTGTTTGTGACGAGCCTCAGGTCCAGTGTAAAACCAGGTAGCTTTGATACCATATGTAACAAGCTAAAAATTCTAAGCATAAAAATAACAACTAACTGCTAAAAAGTGTATAAATAACTATGAACTTGTAAGAGAATTTAAGCTAACATGAAATATGTAACATGCTAATCCTGAATTTTTTTTCAACATAATTCAATTGCATTAAATTGAAAACATAAAATTACTAAGAAGATTCTCAATGTCTATTATTTTTATCATCAACTTTAAAAAATATGCGAGGAGAAAAGAGTTCTTACTGAGCATAACTAGAAACATAGATTCCATTTGTCTTTCTTAATAATCCATAATGCAACATGGAGGAGAAAGTAGAATTGGGGCATTTTACCACCCAACCATGGATCTATTACCGATCCCCCTTGCTCACTCGAAGCGGACGCGACCCTTCACAAGGTATGTAAACATGGTTATAAACAAACCATTCTGGAACTAGTGTAAGATCCTACATAGCCTTAGTCGGTCACACTTTATAGCTGCTGCTAATTTAGCATGACACCTGACTAGGGATGTATCTGGAATCTTACGAACTGACTAATGCTAGCACATGCTCTTGTGCACCTTGGCCAAGGATTAATGTGACATGTTAAACATGTAGTCTAGTTCTTCACCCAATCCGAGTTGGTATAGAATCTCCTATAGAATGAGATAGGCTGGTTGGAATACATACTAGTAGGGTTCCTATTGTCCACTATAACACGGACATACTTGTCTTTGGGAACTTGGCATAACTAACCATCCTTTCTTAGTTACTTGTCTAACTTAGTTGTTTGTTCACATTTTTAATTCGTAGTTTACTGAACACTTGGTAGTTATAGGGCTGCACAACACACTCTACACACTCATATACTCAAAGGAGCTAAATTGGTTCCCTCAAAAGCATATAAGTTTAAGCTTAATGTCCTATTGCAATTTGTTCATCTCCCAATGCACTTGATATGCACACCTCTAACCACCCCTGTTAAGCTTACTACATATAGTGAACATGTAAAGATTCTTTTTTAGAGTAATGTTTGAATCTGCCCACCATAGTTAATGGTGGTCTGGTTAGCTTATTTCCTTCAATTCATAATCTCTAGGATCACAATTTTAATTCTTGTCTATAGCTGCAATATAGAACAGCTTAAGAAAAACATACAGAGATGATTGTTCTCAGTAATTCCCTCATATTCAATATTCTTATTAAATTCCGGGACTTATTGAATTAGTTAAATCTTTCAAAACATCGAGGCAAGAAGTTTCTTTTTACACAATTTGATGAAAATTATGTAATCCTCTGCCCATAGTCTTAGCCACAGCATATGAGTGTAAGGCATTAGCATTTGACAGCCTTAGAATAAGTACGAAGATACTTAAACAATCAGTAAACCCTCCACAGTAATTATCATGAACTTTTAATTTTCAAAGTCTGATGACCTGTTATATTTCTAGGAGTACAAGGAAGAAAACCATTCTTTTTCAGACCTGAGACATTTTAAGACAGAATTCCTTTTTAGAAGAATTTAATATTCCAAGTTAAAAAAAGAAACTTTCTTGGTGCATAAAATAACTTATTCATGAATTACTTACAATTTAAAAACGTTTCCAGCGAAGAGTAGTTTCTAATTTTACCAACCAGAGGAGGCTAATGAAGTAAATAATACATGCCTGTGTAAAAGGAGCTACTGTCCGCAGTTGAATGAGGATGCTCTTTGACTACTAGTAAGAGTTCTGAAATTTATCTTAAGTTTTCTTTTGCTGTTCTTGACTAGAAGTACTACGAAGGATTCCTATCTATTATCTTTTCCCTGGAAGACAGTATCGCTGCTCTAAAACAATGTTTCCTGTTCTATCTTTTTTCCAGCTAAGAGTAGTTTCTAATTTTACCAACCAGAGGAGGCTAATGAAATAAATAATACATGCCTGTGTAAAAGGAGCTACAGTCCGCACTTGAATGAGGATGCTCTTTGACTACTAGTAAGAATTCTGAAATTTATCTTAAGTTTTCTTTCGGTGTTCTTGACTGGAAGTACTACGAAGGATTCCTATCTATTATCTTTTCCCTGGAAGACAGTATCGCTGCTCTAAAACAACGTTTCCTGTTCTATCTTTTTTCCAAACTGCAGTATATTACTATGTCATTTCATACGAACTCATTCTTTCTTTTTTTTCTTGCATGAATGTCCTGCCTTTTTGAAAACAATGGAAAGCAATTAATGAATGAATGAATGAATGATTGTAATGACGTCCACGAGGCCAAGCAGCCTATACATGATTGCCAAATTTCATTTCATTTCGTTCCATTTCAATGAAATTTCACAAATCGGTTCGTATTAAAATGCCACTCCTTCCATCATGGAGGCAGTATGGGTTTACATCCTTGGATTCCATATCGGATAATCTTTTCCAAAACTTCATAATACGGTTTCTCTTTGATTGCAAATTGAATTCCATTTGATGAGAAGAATGCCGTTTTCATTTCATTCCAAATGGTTTGAATTTTGTTTGATTTTTATTTGATTCCTTAGTAGGCTTAAATGAAATTTTCACAATTCACATTCATATCATTCTCAAATGGAATTCGATTTCCATTTGAAGTAAAGAGAATTTCTATCAACTTTAATTTCATTGAAATCAAAAGTTTCAAAAACCAATATGGTATTTTAGAATTATTTAATTCTCTTGAATTCATATAAAAAATGGATTTATAACTACTTAAAATAGTGATATTACATATCCAAAAGATTATAATAAAATGCTCCTAATATATATAAATTTATATATTTTTTATATATAAACCAAATACTCTTATACATATAAATATATACGTAATATTTTAATACATATAAATACACACTTAAATTTATATAAATAATTACGAACCATGTCACCACAATTGCGTATATCACAGACACATATATTTGGTAAAAGTATATCATTATATTCTTTTAGAAACAATAACTCTTAAATTAACTTAGAGTACTGTAAGAACATTAGGTTGAACTAGGTACAAGTCTAGGACGCAGTTTATATCAAACTCCGAGACTTCGAACAAAACGACTAGTTGACATCGCAAGACCAACTACGATCTTAGTCAACACCTATACCTTCTAGGTTTGCATTAACCTTGTCCTAGTCAGTACTTACCAGTTCCGGAACCTAGGTAGCATCAGTTCATAACCCTATTTGCACCCCTCCTTTCTTGGTGATACTTTCTCCCCCCCTTTCTCGGAGGATGAGCAATTACTACAACCACTTTGCCAAGAAAGGTAGTCAGTCTGTACTCATCGTTATCTTAATGTCCCCATTTTTGTGAGCATCAGAGTTTGAGGGATTAGCCTATTAATTGACCCTCGTAGGCTAGTATGGTGGATTAGAGGGTCGGGTTTGGGAGTTTTGGAGCTCTTTTGGTTCAGGTTTGGCCTTGGGTTCGCCCAAGGGTTGGCCTGGTCGAATCGGGTGTACCCAGACAATTTTATGGGTTGTATAATGATAAAACAGGCAGAGTGATTGTATGGATGCTTACACAGACCGATTGAATGCTTTTGAAGTTTGAACACACACGCACATGCACACATACACACACAAACACAGAGACATACTCAAACACACACACACACATCTGTACCTGTACCCAAGGGAAATCTTTTGCGCCATACCCATGTACCCAACTCTGTATCCTGTACCCAAATCGCCAATGACTAGAGTAAACTGCCCAATAATTTTGTTTTTGAAGGAATTGGAAAACGGAATAGATGTGCATATTGACAATGAAGAACCCTATATAAGAAAAAGTTGTCGTAAACTCCTAGAACTTCTGACTCAAAATAGCTCACAAGTTACCTGTAGTATAACTTGGTGGCAAGTTATTGATAAGTAAAACTCACAAATTCAGGGAAATAAACTTGGCTGTGACTCATAATGTTATCCCACCATTGTTTGTCATTTATTATTATTCTGTCCCCAGACCCCTGCAAGGGGTGCTGCCACTTGACCCTGTTGAGGGCTCTGCAACCAAATCCCTGCAAGTTACAATTTCCCCTTGACCCTGTTGGGAGTGACATTTTGAACGCCAGATACATAAAAATTGTTTTGGACCCATGTTGTCAATGGATGAAATTTGTTAAATTTTAACATGAATATATAATTTATAATTATTTGACTGTGATCTGAATCGAACTTGTCGATTATCTATAAAAGACGGAAAAATTACTTATGACCTTCGTAATTATAGTTTTATGTGTGCTTTCTTAACTTATTTATTTCTTAATATTCAGAAAATTTGCCAAGTCCGAGTTTTTGAACTTTTTGAGTCTGCTGAGTCCACAGTTTCCGATGACGATCCTAACAATTCTTTTCAATTCAACAATTTGAATTTTGTTCTATAAATTTTATGTTTATTTGCATCATGGATGGTTTTGTATTTTTTTTGTTAAGAAGCCAATCTTGTCTTAGCATACTTTAAAGTGGATTCACATTACAGAGACAGGAATTCTAACTATGTACTGCACACTGAAGTTAAAGATGAAGCATAATGTATATTTGAATGATATACATCAACAGGACCTACAGGCCAATTCGTTCTAGTGGATGTTAAAACTCAGCATCATCATCGCTACATTAGTGGTTCTCAATATTCAATGATCTCATGGATGTTTGGATGAATTTATTCTATTTCAATTTTGTTTTTCAATCCATTATTCCATATTATATGGTATGTTCATGTCATTTATCTCAATCATAGATATCAATCCTTTTTGTCTTTGTATTCCATGTTCTCAATTGTTTTATATTTGTCATTATTACTTTTATATTCAGGTACCTCTAAATGTTTGTGAATGGTTCAAAGATTACAAGCCCCTGACGACTGGGAAGCAAGGGATTGAACATGCATATGAGTAAGCATAGTATGATAAGACAGTTTCTTTCCTAGTATCTCATGTCTTGAGAAAGGAACAGGCGCATGTAAAACGTTTTGCAGTGAGATATCTGTATTAATACAAATGCAGAGTCCATTATAGTAAACATTGTGAATTTCCTTTTACCTGTCAAAAGTGATTGACAAGGCATGTTTGCATGGCATTAGTTATTTTAGAATATGTTTTGTTGATTAAATTAAAATTAATAATTTAATTATTTAACAAAACACTAAACTGATGAGTTTATTTATGCCTATCATGTTGTTTTCATCCCCAGATTTGTAAAGAAGAAGTTTGAGGAGCTCTACTTCCAAAATACACCTACTGATCGAGTTGATAGAGTCTTTAAAATCTATAGGACCACAGCACTAGATCAGAAGCTTGTAAAGAAAACGTTCAAATTGGTAGATGAAACTCTTACACGGAGATATCTGATAGATGCTGGTCTACTTTAAATGTGAGGACTCCATGCGTGTGTTTTTACTTTGGAAATGCTTCTCAATGTTTGAAGTTCCCATTTTGACTGTTTCCCTGTAATGCAGAATTCTCTGAAGGCTAAACATCAAAAAGGGTGTTTAACTGCAACCTGATCACCTGCAGAGGCATTATTTGTTAAAAGTATTCTTTGGTTGAGCTGCAATCAGATAATTCTGGCGGGCTCCATTAATTATTCATTGTATTTTTCTCCTATGAACATTTGAATTGATAGGCTTTTGTTGTTGTGGAACTGATTCCTCCCTAAGACCAGCCCTTGTTTTTTGTTCACGTGATTTGCTGGCTATTAGATGCATCTTTGCAAGACTTGCATTTGTTAATATGGCTTTATTAACTCTCAACCATTTTTCCTAAATGAGTACTGAATACGAACATTATTAGCAGAATGTACAAGGATTCCAAATCCAATTTTCATTTTCAACAGAGAAATATTCAAATGTATGGTTTTGTAAAAGGTATCTTGTTAAATCAGTCAATTTTAGTTCTGAAGAATAAGGGCCCTGTTCACATTAGCTTCGAAAAGTGAATTGTTTATAAATGCATCAATAATGTGATAAAGGATGGATCGATAGTTTGACATGTCTTTGTCTTTTTCTTATGAAATGTATTCTGGTCATGTAGGATAATGGGGACAAGCAGCTTTAGTGTTTATGTTTTATCTCCCTTACTGTTATCTCTTCTGTACTATATTGATTTCAGCCATGCAGCAGCATCGTTAGGTCCCCTCATGTGAGAATTTGATGCACATTTTGCATTTCAATTTCCTTAAGCATTGAAGGGGAAGAGTTGTATATGAGAATAATGTGTGTTGGAAAACATTATCAAAATGATTTGTCCAGCCGTTAATGTTGTTTCAAATAAAGCTGATGAATACTTGCAAGCAAATTTTGGAATTTATTCACAATATAGCACTATTTTTTTATCAAAACCGTATTTACTTATTTTTACGAACATGATTGTTTCTTGTTAATAGTTCTGCTAAGTTAGTTGACCTGAAGTGTACTCATCTTGACGGATCATACAATTTGTAATGGGTAGTTCTCTTGCCATGCAACTTTTCCTTTTCCCCGGTTGGGCAGTCTTGTCTGTGCTTGCAGACCTCCTAAATCTCAGTTCAAGGTAAGCTTGGGATACTTCTGAAGGTAAAAGTTAAGATACTTGTATAACAGTGGAGATGATATGAACGAGGTTTATTAAGGACATAATTTATCTGTCTTTAGATTGCAAAAGACGTAAGATTTATTTGAACTAACCATTCTAACAGTAGGAAGTTTTCTCGCGCGGGGGAGCAGTCTAAGAAAGATGTACTGCTCCACATAAGGCGACCTAGGTTTGAATCTGACAAAGACATGCTTGAATTTGACACGGCACCATGTGACAAACTTTGGAATAGAATGGAGGAATTGGGAGTTCAAGATGAGTTTAGAGTGGCAGTGCATAAACTTTATTAGCAGGTCAAGGCTAACATCAGAACCACAGATGGGATGTAAGAATGTTTTGGCGGTGATGTTAATGTCAAACAAGGGTGCCCTCTTTCCCGAACTTTGTTTGGTCTATATATTAATAAGTTAGAAGAATGGTTAAACAAGGCTAGGGGAGGAGTTCAGCGGGCTAAATATATAATAAAGCTACTTCTATATGCTGATGATTTCATTTTAATTGCTAAAACTGTTAATGGCTTGAGGGAACACTTGAAGGCACTTGAAACCTTTTGTCATTAAGTTGGGATGCAAGTGAATGTTAGCAAAAACAAAGCAATGATCTTTTCTTTGAAAAGAAATAAAAATACACAAAATAACTTTCTTTTTGAAGGCAATCCATAAGAGGCAGTGAATGATTGCAAATACCGTGGGATCGATTTTCACAAGAAACTCAATTGGGAAACTTGCAGAGCAAAAAGAATTCAAGGAGGTTAGAAAGCACTTTATTCCCTACAAAATAGATGTAGGAATGCAAAGTTACATGTTTGGAAAACCAAGAGAATGCTTTTTGGTTTGTTGGCCACTTTGGTGATCTTCTACGAGCGTGAAAATTGGGACAATGCCGTGCTACATAAAAAATGGAGGCAAGTAGAAAGAATTCAAAAACATTTTATCATCAATAGTCTCAAAATTAAAACCATTGTTCAGTATGAGATTTTATTGGCAAAAAGTGGCACATAACCTTTAGAAGCATCAATAATAGTCCATTTGGCAAGTTACCTAAAGAAGATTCAAAACATGGGAAAACACCGTTGGCCTAAAATGATTTTGGAGGAAAGAATAGATAGACGGAAGAACACATGGATGAAACAAAATGACAAGTGGATAAAGAAATGGGATGTTGATATACCAGAGAGTCCAAAAACCAATGAAAAAACAAAAAGGCTTGCGAGAGAAATTTAGGAGTATGATATGGTCAAAACAAAATGAGCATAAAAAAGTTTCTTATATCAAATAATTCATTCCTGCAGAAGACTATGAGGAAAGTCTACATAGGAGCAAAAATGCTAATAGCTCAGTTGAGAACTAATTTTCATCACCTAAGGTGTGAAACAGGTAGATGGATGATACCTAAAGAAGAATGAGAAAAGAGAATATGCCTATTTTGCAACACATGAGTGATAAAGAGACAGTGTGACATTGTCATGGAGTGCCAAGCACATAGTAGCATTCATTCTAGTTCTTAGGACATTTTAAAAGTGAATAATTGAAGAACTTTGTTTGAGGAAACAAAGCTGGACAAACAACAAACCAATTGATCAAAATTCATTATCAAATGGTAAATCTAAGGAGGTTACAAATTGTTTCAGATTTTGCTGGTCATTTTGAGGATGTGTGCTATTCTTGGGGCCCATAGGCTGCTTCAGCCTCCTAGGCGTTACTATTAAAATCTTTCATTCATTCATAAATGGGACTTGCACTCACCAAATGTTTGTGGGTTCCACATCTATTTGCATGTTTGAGAAAAGGAACAGATGGGGTTTAGCTCTCCAAGTGTGTCTTCTACACCTCACTTGAAAAACAAACATGCATGTACTCGAATTACAAATTATATAAGTGCTTGATAGTAACAAGTACACCATCTCAGAGGGGTTCACCACTTAGTGTGTTGCTTAAGTGGTGGTGGTGGTGTTGTTGTCCCCACCTAGGTTCAAATTTTCGCTAGGCTATTGTGATCGCGAGCTTATGCCTTCATTGATCCAATGTGCTTGCAGGGTTGGGCTTTAGCTTTGTAATAAGGGGATGAGGTCCCTCATTTGTGACCTCACTGGTTCATAGCTCTAGGTCAAAAGTGTTTCACGTGGAGTCGAAGGGCGTGTCGTGCCAGCATCACCGGTCACGTTAAAAAAGTTTACTAGACACTTAAATCTAAAAAACAAAGTACACCATACCAAATTAGTGAAAATTACAGTATTTGTTAGAATTGTTCACCAAAATAAAATCTCACTTTTAAGATATTTTCAACTTTAACATGTAGATATGAATAGTAATAACACAATGTAAAATATAAAATGTAAGATTTAGAAATGTATATTTCTATTCTACATTTTTCATATATTTATTGATTGCTTATATAGTAATATAAGCAATATCTATAAATTAACGACAATTTTATAAATTTATATTCTAATCATTTAAAAACTTATTATTTTTTCAAAGAAACTATTTTCTATGAACATATTCTTATATCAAGGAAGCAAATACCATGATAAAAGAACGATGAAGCAAATATCATGATAAAAGAACTATTAATTTTGAATGTTAATGAGAGCTCAAAAACAATATAATAATCTAAAAAGGTGTGGTGGTTAGAAGTTAAAATAATATTGACTACCACCATTTACAAATTTAAGAATTCTTGAACCTTGATTTCAAAAGCTGTTAAATAAAAATAAGAATTTATCTTGGTTGAACATATTTACACATTTTTTAATATAATCATTAATTATAATTTGTTATTTTTCTATTTAATGAAAAATAAGTTTATAGAAGGTGCATGAATTTATTTTATATTGGTTGTATTTGTAAGTTATTTTTTGTTAGTTTTTTTATATCGAGGATGTAATGAGAGATAGTTTGAGATTTCACATTATATCGAAGTGTTGCTTCCAAAGAGGTTGTCTTTGAAGAGGCCAAAAATATTTGTTATTAAATATTTGAATATCAACATATTTACAAATGTTCTTTGAGCATTGTATATATTTTTACATATTTTAGATGTATTTAATAATATTTTGAAAATAAGTTCTTAGCAACTGGCATCAAAGCTTTTTCAAGGCCATGCTAAGTAATAATAACATGTTTTTAAATCTAACTTCAACTACCCACTATATGTTCTCACCTTGTCCATATGAGATCTTGGTGATTAGAAAGTTGTGAAAGTAATGGGATACTAATCATTCCTTGCTACCTTTCTTTTCCTATAATAGTGGTCTAAGTTTTAACCCTATACTAAAGGTTCTAAAACAACTTCAAACAACTATCATTTTTGGCTAAATGTGTTGAATCAATGTCTGAAGTTAAATGAGAATCAGTCCTATGATACCCAAATCTTCGACAACATTAATGTATAGCGTTGAGCTTCAACATACTTTCAAGTATATTGATAAACCCTGTAAGGTTAGGAAAAACCTCAATAAATATAGGAAGTCGTTATTCCTCTACAACTTCCATTGCACTACTTAGCAATTATTGTCAGGAAGTTGTACTTTTAAAACCATGTTATATGTATACATGGCCATTGCCTCATTAATTGAAAATATAGATACAAAATTTTTATAGTTTTTATTTTCAACTTTTTGGCCATGTTAATATTATCATAAAAAATGATCACTTTTAAAAATGATGTGGCATGAGGACGTAAGCTGGGGAAGATGAAGATGGCTCTGCTTGCGAGGGAGGTTTCGAGCTAGGGCCTTCTTGCCCTAGCTCACTATTTTTTCTTTGTTTCCTAGGGTTTTGTTGTGCCGGGGTGTTTGTAGCAGTTCGCAGGGGGTGGCTTTGTGTGAAGCTCGTGGGTGGGTGTTTGTGTAGGCATGGGAGGTTGTGTGTTAGAATAATGTTTATTTTCATCGACAATATCAGTAGGTGAACATTTAATACACATTCTGGAATCCTCTTAGAAGCAACGATATTGTAGAAGACTCCAGATTTTTCTCTCTGCCCTCACCGTAGCTTCTCAGAATACTCCAGAAGTCTGTAGGAAGTATTATAAATAATGCAGCCTCCTCACAATGTGTAATATAGAAAAATAGCAGTAAAGTGTGTAGTATAGAAAAATAGCAGTAAAGTGTTGCATACTCCTGCTTTGTACTGCTCTATTTTCTCAGTGCATATAATACATTTATCTATTTCTTTTACTCTATTTTTATAATATACTATGTTGTTTATTGTGATGTTTTAGATTGTTCATCATGGTAGCAGAGCTCATATTAGATCTTGGAGACCAGGGGAGGTAGAAGCTGTGTGGAGACCACTAGAGAAATCACAGATCGCAGGATCGTTGAGTGCGCAGACCAACAAAAATTGCCCAGAACAGAGTTTTTGCAAAAGAAATTATTTCCAGCCTGTGTAAAGGCCGCAGTCCAAGAGAGACCGTTGCCATTTGTTAACAATGAGACTAGTAGTCAAAACTATCGCAGAAGGAAGACGCACCTGCTAGGGTTTTAATTACAAAACCAAAAAATTGACATTGAATTGCCGAGCGTGAAGCGTAGGAGGCCAGTAAGGAATGAAAGAGGAGGGGCTTTGCAGGTAGAAAGCTTAATGTTTCATTTGAGCCGTTGGCCCTGCAGGTAATGAGTCTTGACCTTGCTTCTCTGTCTCCGCTCTTTTTTTAATCTGAAATTTCGCCCTCCAATTTGGTTGTGTTTGTGCATTTTAAGGGCTTCTTGGTGGACTCTTGAAATATTTGAGCCTCCGATAAGTTCCCTTTAAACATAATTTCGAAGCAATTGTATTTATGGAGACTTTTCGGTTTAACTTTGACCCTTGCGCTAAATTTGGTCGTGCGCTGAATTTAGTTATGTATTAGGGTTGCTTGAAACATGGTAGTTTAGGAAGCAATTTCTTTAGAGTAACGTTTGATGGAGTAAGTGTGTTGGCTAGTATAGAGTCCAAAGTGTAATGGCTCAGTGTTATTTTCTTTTATGTGGAAAGGTTGAATGAGCAAATTGTAATTTTGAGGTTGCAATTAAGTTGTTTGGATTGGAGGTGAGATAATATGCTAAAATTTGTTGTTTGAGTTGAATGTCGTTGAGGTACCCCTCAAGAAATCATGTTTTCATTTGATGATTGATAGTATTTGGGATGCTCTTGAAAAAAGGTCAATTCCAAATAGTATGTAATCACGATGTTAAAGAGTGTTTTGTACCTAATTTGATGTAAGGGGTGTATTATCGGTTGTACTCGACACCCCATAAGTTTTTGGTTTAATTTATTGACAAACCATGTATCCGAAAAGGAGTCCTATAGAACTGGCGAGGACAACGGCTAGGCACCCATGTATCTCGATAGATGAATTTTTTTTCATATGGACTCAATAATCACGTTTCATGCAGGTGCAAATTGATAAAATCCAAGACTGATGATGGTTACCCTGCAATGATGATTTATGGTCATTAGAGCCAGTGAGTGCTTGGTTTGTGGTAATCCTGAAACCATTTATTGTGAGGTTCATGGTCATCCTTAAACCACTTTCTACTTTCTTATTTCATTTGTGAGGTTTGTGGTGAGCTAAAACCACTTGAGTGCAAAGTTTGTGGTGACTAAAACACTTGCACATTGGTTAGGGGTAATCCGTGAAAACCCATCAGTGATTGGGGAAACAATGTGAAGAATTTGATTAGTGAATTGTAAATGGGTACCTAACAAGGCTATCAGCCATGACCCATCATTTCTAAATTATGGGGGGATATATAAAACAATTCGATAATTAATTTATGGGGAAATGTTGGAAACTAACTTAATTACCTTCCAACTACAACTATCTGCAATGATAACTACCAGCACAGTAAAGAAACTTACAGCTCCATCATTCTAAATGGTTCTCTTACTCCAGAAATTTCTAAAGTCCTTTATAAATAGAGGCAATGTGTAAGGATATGACTATCAGATTTTATCTGATCATAGTTATTAGAAGACTACTTGAAGACACACATCATCCTCAAGATTCTCCTACTACAATATTTTGTGACAATCAAAGCACCATTAAATTAGCAAGAAACCCTGTATAACATGCCAAGTCCAACCATATAGAAGTACAGAGGATCAAGTTGCTGACATATTTACAAAAGCATTATCTATTGTAAAAATTTCCAAATTTAGAGACTTGTTACAACTCAAGAAGGTTCCCATTCTTTTCAAATAAACATTATGGGGGGTGTTAGAATAATGTTTATTTTCATCTCCAGTATCGGTTGGTGAACCTTTAATACACATTTTGGAATCCTCTTGAAACAACGATATTGTAGAAGACTCCAGATTTTTCTCTCTACCCTCACTGTAGCTTCTGTAGAATACTCCAGAAGTCTGTACGAAGTATTATAAATAATGCAGCCTCCCTCACAATGTGGTGTAGAAAAATAGCAGTAAAGTGTTGCATACTCCTGCTTTGTACTACTCTGTTTTCTCTGTGCATATAATACATTTATCTATTTCTTTTACTCTGTTTCTGCTCTATTTTTATAATATACTCTATTGTTTACTGTGATATTTAAGATTGTTCGTCACTGTGGCAGCTCTGGGGTGCAGGCCTAGCGCCCGCCTTTCTTTTTTCTACAGCAGGGAGTTATTTCCTTGAACATTCTGTGTGCGGCTTTCAGTAGGGAGAAGGCTGATAGAGGATAGCGTTTTTTGATTGTCGCATGTCAGGGCTTGTGATTTAAAGAGGCTTGTATGACTCTTCTTGGTGCTTCTTCAGGTCTGATAAGTTATGAGGCTATGGGTGTTTCGAATCCGTCAATTTCTCTCCATGCGGTAGGGATTTAGTCACGAATTTAGTGTCTGATTTAGTCACGGATTTAGTTACGTGACTATTAGTAGTTAATTTGTAGTCATTTATAATGCAACTAAATTTATTACTAAATGATTTAGTCGCGGATTTAGTCGTATATTTAGTCATTAATTTAATCATAGATTTAGTCATATTAGGTCATGATAGAATCAAACCACCATCCTCTTGCTTGTAAAGCAAGTGCTCTTCCATTGAGCTAGAGCCCTTTAAAGAATAATCATACCATGTATACGAGTACTTTTCATTAAACATGATTTCAAGTTGTTCCATCTATAGTTCAAGGGTAGCAAAGCAAATAGGACTATCATGATGACAAAATAAAGTATTTTCATATGTTATGAAGACAAAGTATAATGATAATGATAGTAGTGGTGATAGGGCAATCAGTAAACAATGAAAACAACATCAAACCTTAATGACTTTAGTTCTTATCAACAAAGAGACTCATCTCAAATTCACCCCACTCTAGCAAACCTTCCAACCATCCCACTAAGGACTCATTGACCATACTGATTATATTGTCTTAAAGAGACTCCTTTGATCCAGGACACAACATAGATTCTTTGTATGACATTGATGAAAACAAAGTATCCAAGAAAATAAGTTACAATGTATATATCAGACCGTTAAATACCAATGTACCCTCTCCACATAATCTCATACTCAATGAATTATTCAAGGCTCTATAGGACATTTGTCTTCAACACAAAAGGAATATCAACAAAGCATATAATGTATGATCGTGTTAGGTTCTTCATTCTTAATGGAAGGAAGTAACAAATTGGAAATGTATCAATCTGCCTAGACTGCCAAATCTCTGTCTTCTCTGCCTGTAATACACAAAATCAGTGATAGAAACTAAAATGTACTGATCAAACACCATCTTTTACAACTGTACTTTCCTTGATATGAAATATAATTCTTATCTCCTTTAATCTGCAACTTTCCTAGGAATCCCAATGGCTAAGTAGAAGAATATATATATAATTGTCCTATTATACAATGACAGAACCGTGACATCATGGGGTATGAACTAGATGTTCTTTGTAGTCTCCAAATACCGCAATGGTTTCAATGTTCCTTAAATTTACTGTCCATACATTCCATCAATAACAGTTCCATATTCAATGAATAAAATCAGGAAGTTAGCAGACTGACAATCATTTGGTCTTGTAACAAACAGTGATTGTGGAATGATTCATATCTCCTTTCTACCTTGCACCCCAAACACTAATAAAGGTTAAAAGGAATCTTAAGGACCTTTATAAATAATTTCCATCATAATTCATCAGGATTCAATGATCAAACTTGACTAGTTCTGAGATTTACCTGTCAAATATTGTTATCATCATGAATAACAGTCCTAGGACCTCCAACAAACCCGTGAGTCTGCAATCATGAAGTATATGTATCAGCCTTGCATCAAACAAATATTCTTATTAGGATAGGTACAAGTAAATATAACTCCCAAGAAAGTATAAAAAAAAATTCACAAATGTATTTGCCTTAATTAAACATTTATGTGTTTTTCTTTATTAATTAAAAATAAGAAACTTTTACGTACCTTCAAAACTTTTGTCTACATGCCCAGATGTCTTAAAGAGCTGATCAAATTGAGGCCTGCAATACAAGACTCATCCAAATGAAGAATAGTTGCTGAGTTGAGAAAACATTGTATATGAATCACATACTAAATAAACTTAGAGATCCATCAAACTATAAAGGATAGAGGAATTTCGTCAAATCTTGTAGTTGCAACAACCCTAGTAGATATGTATGCAAAATGTGGAAGCACAGACAAGGCACGACGTGGCCCGTTTGACCAAATGCCTCAGATAAAGCTTTGGAACCGAATAATGCAAAGGGGATTTTTGTTAGATATTATAGTTAGGACATGGTTTTGGTTGTCTTGTATGCAAAATGTAAAAGTCTAGACAACATACGAGAATTGTTTGAGAGAAGCCTCAAATAAATGTGGTCACATGGACTGTAATGATTGCGGGATATGCACAAAAAAATTATTTTATAAGGTTGTAGAAACATCCAAGCAAATGCAATTGGTAGGTGTAAAGCCTAATTCCACAACCTTTGCTAGCATCCTCTTTGCCTATGCTAAAATGGGAGCTTTGGAACAGGGTATGGACATACAACAGAACATAATAGAAGGGATTTTCTTTCAGGCATTATGCTTGGAAATGCTCTGGTAGATGGACAAGGCACATTAATTGTTTAATATAATGTCTCAAAGAAATGCGGTGTCATGGACTGCAATGACTGCAGGACACACATGCATTCATTGAAAAAGCTTTAGAAACTTTCATACAAATACATTTGGCAAATGTAAAGCCAAATTCGACAACCTTGATGAAGATGAGAAATGTGGTGCTTCGACATTGTGATCAAATGAGGGGTTAATCTCCGTGTGGAGAGAAAACCAAGAATGGTATAAACATTGTTCTATGTGATGCAAAAAGCATTAAATATGTTCTTAAGGTGTGTTTCAGTCTAATAGCAGTGGGAGGGACTGAGATTGTGGAGGAGCATCAGAACATAGATCATGTCAAAGGTAAGTCTCAGAGTAGTTACAGAGATATTGAGGACAATAATATTACAAGGCAGTGACATGTCCAACAAAGAAAGCATAGTCACAAGAATGACTGTTGTGGCTAATCAAGACGCCACGTTGATGAAATAGTGAATTGAAAGCCCCAATAGATGATTCAAAAATGATTGAAGAAGTGAAGATGTGTGCAAGGAGTTCCAATGATATCCTCAATGGTATTAGAAGTCTGGGATTTGAAATGTCATTACAGTGTCTAACATGAAAGGGAAGGTGACTGTTTCTAAAGGACATAGAAAGAAAATCCTTATTCTGCAACCCCACCATTTTTAGCCATCTTTTCTTCAACTAGTCCAGCTGTATACGATAATAGATACAAACTAAAAACCAATTCCTAAATAAACTAGTTAGAAACTAACAACATGCTAAAAAAATTCTAACAATATTGAACAATGAACAACATCTAATATATCTAACAATCACTAGGTACACGAATGTTACCTCTTGGACTCCACTTAACACAAATAGCAACACGATTGAGCTTGAGAATCGCAGTTGTTGGCAACCATTCCGCTCCCTCTAAACTCAAACATACCTTCAATTTGAATGCTAGAAATTGGTAGAAGAAAACCATGTGAAAAAACCTCAAATTCAAAGATATGCTATACATTCCAAGGTAGTTGTATCTTCACTTTTAAGTTCAACACAATTATTATGTAAATGAGATGCATCTACAAGCATGCCTTGTTTCAAAGAAAACAATTAAAACAAGGAAAACCAATGATTTGAAGATAATATCTTACAAATTTCTATTATATGACATGGTAACAATATTATTTAATCTCGTACCCCAGTGTATACATGATACAAGTTGATCATGTTGCAAAATTGCTGGAAATAGCAAATTTCCTCAATGGGCAGTGAGATTTGATAAATAAGCAACAATAATGTGGAAGGAAATGCAAGCTTCTATCAAAGAGAATCTTCTTCAACGAGTGAACAATGAACAATAGATCTGAAGTAAACAACGATGAGTTTTAGTGTTTGTAAAACTTCTTCAATGAGTGAACAATAGATTCGTGGTGAGGAAAAACATAATTCATCTAGTTTGATTGATGGATCTTGCAATTGGTCATACGGGATGTTTTTTCTTAGCTTGTTGAGCACATGTAGAAAATAGATATTTACATAGTGACATGAAGGCAAATAGGAGAAGAAGTGTTAACAAATTAACACATCCTTACCGGTTTGATCCTTTTCAATAGCCAATGGTCCATACACGTTTTAGCCCATAATTCAATGTATTGTATAGCCTGCAAAGGAATACTTCAATAGTAAATCATAGTTGTCAACACATAACAACTTCAACCATCACGTCTAAATATTGATAAATGTTCATAGATACAATAATGATAATCCTTCCAAAATTTAATCATTGTATTCCTTTCTTTCATAAACAATTACACAAGTCCCATGAGAGTATGGCCCTTATGCAGCTTATGTATGGGAGCCCAAATACTTATCTACTAGCGATGCAAGGTAAAGCCGATAGGAAAATTTAAAATATATAATATTCTTATATAAATATATAATAGTAATTTATATTGTTAAATATTATAAATACTATATGTAATTAACTAATAAATACACAATATATTTAATTTATAAATATGATGGCACCTCTACATTCGTATGTTGGTTACCCTATTTCCTTCAAGAACCCCCAATCTAAGATTCTGGTCATCAGACAAAGTGGTAGATCTTAATCTTCCTTATTCCTAAAACTCTTAGCAAAATAAACACATGCTTGCATTATTTACAACTTTTCAAATTGCTATTACAATTCTTCTTCATCTCCTTACAATTAAAAATTTATACTTTACTCATACTAAATTTCTATATTGGAAATGAAAATAGGGTTATAGATAAATAAA
>MU228409.1:1849149-1888319 GCA_018584345.1 Thuja plicata
TTACAATTAAAAATTTATACTTTACTCATACTAAATTTCTATATTGGAAATGAAAATAGGGTTATAGATAAATAAAGATAATTAGTTTTAATTTGAGCTATTAGATTTGCAAGTTTCTCGATTTGATAGTGTGAACAAATTTTTTCATCAAAATTTAAATAAAAAGCTTGTTCACACAAATAAATCCAAAAACTTACTACACTTTTAATTTTTTAAATCTATGTAGAAAACAAAAATCTTACATTCTTATTATAATTATAATTGAAATTGGTATTATCTTTTTATAAAGAATGACAGAACTAACAATGATCTTAGTAAAAAAATGAAGCTTTTCAGAATTTCAGAGGAAGAAAACACCAGCACAAAGGGGAAACAGTATTAAAGAAAGGAATAAATATATTGTATTATATTTATTTATAATAGTCTATATAAAAATATAACAAAGATGGATAACGAGTCCACAAGGGTCAACATTTGGGATTTGAACAACTCTATTATAGAGAAAAATTTCTAAATTTAACTACTCAATAATAAATAAATAAAACCCTATATTAAGATTTTTTTAAATGGCTTTTCACATGGTTTAAAAGGTGGACATCTATACCTACAGATAAATTTGCAAATTTGGAAAAAATTAGTTGCAGAGACCACGCCATATGTAGCGCAAATGTTCAGATCCCGCAGTAATTCGTAATGCTTCCATTTTATCATGAAATTTAAGTGTTTTTCATGCTTTGCATTCTAAATTTTAACTTAGAACTCCAGCTTTTAGTAACATGGAACTGCAATTAACAGCAGCGCAACGCAGATTTTAATTAACAGGAAGCTCAAATTATATCACAAAAATACTGTATAATAATCTAAAAAAATATTGAATAAAAAACAGAATTATAAATAAATATTTTCAAAATAAAATTCGTTATAAAGTGCCCTTGAATTCTGTTGTGATGGGGAAGGACTTTGAATATTCAATTTGAACATAATGATGATCATTGCCTTTGGTTATCATGGTGTTTCGTACCCATTGCCTTTATTTTGTGCTTCTGCATTCCTCCGCCATGGTTTTGGGTTTAA
Source organism: Thuja plicata (assembly GCA_018584345.1). Taxonomy (NCBI): domain Eukaryota; kingdom Viridiplantae; phylum Streptophyta; class Pinopsida; order Cupressales; family Cupressaceae; genus Thuja; species Thuja plicata. The sequence goes on from MU228409.1 coordinate 1,850,224, forward strand.
GTGCGTTGGTATATTTATAAAGAAATAAAATTTATTCATGCTTAGCATTAATTTTTAACAGTGGATGAATGCATGGATGTCTAGTAGCTTTTAACTTTAAGGAGTTTAAATTGGTGGCTTACAGCTTTTATTCTCAAATTAATTGCAGTATATTTTTTTTTTACTATTGGGATGAAATTTTTTTCCCTCCATGGTTGGGTGTTGGACTTTATTTGTTTTCTTAGGCTTTGAATCAAGAACTTCACATTCCTTAAGTGAAAACAACACGGCAAGCACGCGCAATAGTGGCAGAACCTTTGCGAGAAATTTCTTTATAAATGCAGAACCTTCTGATGTTTCCATCTCGATTTTCTTACATAATATTACGACTGTTTATTCTTTGATCAAATATCACAATTTTAATTTTTTAATCAAAGTTGGTCAACGTTGCGTGAAAACCTTTTTCTGTAAACAAAGCCCCCTAATTGTGAAAGGAAGCTCATCAGGATTCTCTAAAAAATCTTCTGTGTAGCCATTCTCCCATAGTTGTGAAAGAAATTCATCAGGATCCTGTGAAAACCCTTCTGTGAAACCATTCTTCCACAATTGTGAAAGGAAATTCATCAGATTCTTTGGAAACCTAGCTATTCTCCCATAATTATGAAAAAAAGTTTATTAGGATTGTGTGAAAGCTCTTCTGCGTAAGATGTGTTTGGTTTTCGTTTGCGACAAAGACCTTCCTGAAATTTTCTTCAATCTCTGTCTCGGCTGCTGAATTTTCTTCAATATCTGTCTGGGCTGCTGAAGTTTCTCGGCAATTTGATTAAGGCTGGCCTTTTGAGATGGAGATCTGAAAGCGACTGACGTTTCTCTGTAAAGATTGAAAACAAAATTTAACGGAAGAGATGAGTTCACAGGCCTCCTTCATGAATTTCCTGTTAAATTATGGTAATTCATGGAAAACATTTTCCCACCGCGAAGATTGCACGCCAATCACATGTGAGGAGCAGACTGTCACTTAACAATTTATGATTGGAGATTTTCCCCGTGCCTCTCAGACTACCGCAACTTTTGCGGCAATGTTTTTCCGACTACGTGAGACAACTTCCCGATTGGAGGTTTCTCCCCAATGAAAGCCTATCGGCTAAATATTATCAGCAAAGGAATAATTCAATTAAACTTGCATGTATGTTGTTTGGAATTAAAAAAACTACTGATTCAAGAGTCTGGATACAACTTTTTGTCTGGTAGTCCCACACCTGATGCAAGTCTATAAGAAAGCTCTAAGTTAGAAAGATTGTTTGTAGTAGCCCAATACTTGGGTGTTTGAGGTACTGCAATATCTTAAAGTAAAACAAGTTCTACAAGAAATGTATCTCCATCCTTCAAAGCTGCACTAGACATAGGGCCAATCATGACAAATTTTCTGCATTAACAATATCACTTGTTTGATAAGCACAATCAATGATCGTTCGGAAGATGATCTCTTAGACAATTTACAAACCTTAACAAAATCACCCGATAACATCTAGCAAGTTGAAAATTTTCAACAAATACAATCTAAATATGTCAATTTCACATCACAAAATCATTGTAACACATTTCCCATTAGGATAAACCATAAAAAATCAGACAATTAAAAAAGGATAGTTGTGTATGACTAGAGCCATGTTGAATCCTTTTGTGTAAAATTCATTGAAAATTTGCCACTTAAACAAAATATTATAAACAAGTTTGTGTTGCGTGCAATTAGCAAGGAAAACACTTTTGATCATTGTATAGCATGCACACTTTTTGTTTTGATTTATATTGAGTAGATATTTAAATTAAGAAACTTTTTTTATATTTGTTTATGAACTCTTTTCAGAACCTCAAGTGATAAAGCAACAATGCATCTCTTTATCATTGATAAGAGTACACTGTTATCAAAATATGCATGAACTATTGAAAATTTCTAAATTATGTTCTACTATTGAAAATTTTATTAACACTTATGGAATCGTGATTTATCAGTCCCCAGCTATTTTATTAAAAGTGTGGACTGAGTGCTTTTTTCAAGTGTTTTGGATTTCTACAAATATTACCTATTCTTTCATACACACCAAATTTGTTCTTTGTAGGAATATTGAAGGTAAAGTGAAGAACTATTGAAATTATCTTCATACCAATAACTGAGGTATGAAATCTGAAACATCACTTAAGAAAACATTGTCCCTAGTGCCATTATAAAACACAGAAGCAGCTAAAACTTGAATAAGTTTAGACTAAAGACAATAGTGAATTAATGAGATGTCAAGATTCCCCTGTTATCTTCATACCAATAACTGAGGTATGAAATCTGGAACATCACTTAAGCAAACCTTGTCTCTAGTGTCATTATAAAATACATAAACAATTAAAACTTGAATAAGTTTAGTTTAAAGGAAATAGAGAATTAATGAGATGTTAAGATTCCCCTATCATCTTCATACCAATAACTGAGGTATGAAATATAAAACATCACTTAAGCAGAACTTGTCCCCAATGTCATTATAAAACACAAAAAAATTACTTAAAACTTTAATAAGTTTAGTGTAAAGGCAATAGTGAACTAATGAGATGTCAAAATTCCCTTATTTCATCTAGACTTCTAAGTAATATTGATGGGATGCTACAGTGGAAACTGAAGAAGACTTTTTATGTTCTACTGCTACATGAGTGCACAGTTGGTCCAAAACTCACAATGCTTGTATCCATACCTAGACCCAAGTACAATAAGTCAAATGAACTTTGGCACATGACTGAAATTCTATTTTTTTAGTATGATGTGGTATTGAAAGTGATAAAATGAAATTTGAACCTGAAACTGTCTGCTCTACTGGTCTCTTGAACATACCCTCATTTATGTACAAAAGTGATAAATAGTCACTTCTTTTTTTATAAATACAAAAAAAATGTCATCCCTAATTGAAATGCTTAATATTTTACAAAAATAATATTTGATTTGTATATTCAATGATTTTTATATAGATAATGTGAAACAATCATACACTTCGAAAAACTCATGTCAACTACTCCAAAATGTAGTGCAAAACTGATATCAACTACTCTAGAAAGTTATGCGAAGTTCATACAAACTACTCAAAAGGAAACTCCATTTTGTAATAGGTTTTGTACATTAATATTATTACCATTATATGACTTACTTGCATCAAATAAATAGATCCATGTTGCTCCTAAATTCAATAGAATTCCAAAAAGAAGAAGTTGTTAATTGAAATTTAAAATGTAAGTCTCTATAGCTTGGGAATGACTGTAGAGAACATGGTCAACCTTAGTTTTGTCCTTGTTCTTTTCTAGATCCGTAGATGCCTTATTTTAATAGATAGAACTACCTAGATTGTAAATAGAAACTTTCATTATTGTGGGTTATACTGTCTGTGTCCTATTCCTTATTGCCCGTAGTTTATTCATTTTAAGGTTGTAGCTCAGTATGTAATATAACTTCAAATATTGTTGTAATTAGTAGAGACTTCAATTAAGTAGAGACTTCAATTGGGCCAAGAATTTCATTTCCAAGAGTTGAAGTATCCATGTTGATCTTGCAAATGTGTAAGAAATTTTTTGCAGTTCTTTTTTATTAAAAAATTCTCCTTTTAAGCTCCCAATATTATCATCTAGCAGAGTGTTTACTGTACAGTTGAAGCTTTGTAACATTGAGCAGAACCAATAACAAGAACGTTAAATTCTATAGCTTTACACAGATTTTGAAACACTTAATTGTTATTATAGATAATTCTGGAGAAATACAAATATTCTATTTTGTCAACTAAACTTGACATACATTTGACTAAGGTTGAGACATGTCTTACCTTTTCTCCAACAATTATGTTTTCCCTTCCTTCTGCTTCACTAGCCGAAAGAACTGCTAAACCAATAGATGGTAGTACTGTGCACCCATAAAATAAATAAATGAAAAGTTTGTCATAATATTTTATCTCCCAATTCATAAGAAACCTGTATAATTGTTACCATGACACTGTACAGGAATTTGGTTATCTTGAGAATGAATGGAATCAAATGGCCAAACTATAAAATGAAGCAAGATACAAAATACAAAATTGGCAAGCAAATGACAATACACATTGTCTTCAAGAGGAATTGAATAAAATAGTTCTATTTCCATTTATCACCAAATAAGAGACTAACGAAGGTTAATTAAAAACTGATTAAAAGAAACCTAGCATCCTCATCAACCATTTGACAGCTTCACAAAACTCATTGTTTAGAATCATATTTTGTTTACTCGAAAAAAAATCATTTCTCGTAGCTTTAGAGAATTCCTATAACTTGAGAAAGAAAGGAACAATTTATATGAATTCCTATAACTTGAAAAAGAAAGGAACAATTTATATGGGGTGATAACTACTATGGTCTTGGAAGGTTTGACCATGTTGTAAATTAAAACTGAATGTTTCCCATGCGAAAATAACAAGCAAAAAAGACAACACATATAACATGGAAAGGCATATTTTGTTAATGGGTATACTATATAATAATAGTATACCTTATGAAATATTTATATAAGAATTTGGGAACCACAAAAATACTAGGTTCAATGAGAATAATACTTGAAAAGAGAAACTCGCTTCTCACTATTTGAACATTGACATCAAACATGGAGGGATTGCTAATGGAAAAGTCAAAAAAACAACAAAAACAATTTTGGTCATGTTAATCAAGCTAGTGCACCTATGGATAACAAAATGCATTTGATTAACTAGCAACCAATATTTACCTTCAATAGAAAATATTTAATTAAATTGCAAAAGTGGATTTGAAATATTTTATTGAAATGAGTCTAAATGTTAGTTGGACAATGAATTTGGAACATCTCTAAGAGATAATGATACAGAGATAACGGTGACATTTAATAATTGTGTCAGAGATGACAGTAGGAAAATAAATAGGAACTGGAACACCAAAATAGTCCAACCCATGATTAAAAGCATGTCGTGGAGATAATGATTCCAATATCACAGAGATAAAGCGCGCAACATAGATACAGTTACAAAAACATGCTCCTAGCAAGGAAAAGTGAAATCCAGTGTTAAGAACATTTTGAGGTACCTTGTTTCTTTAATCATGTGTTACGGAATATTATGTATTTGTATTCTAATTTTTTAACAAAGTGATGCAGAGCACTTGAGCACTAGGAGGTTCCAAGAGGTCTAAGGTCATGACATGATCAATTCGATTGCATTTGATGTAATAAGGTCATTTTTTATGTATTGAGTCCATTGAATCATAATATGTGAGGCTAAATGAGCCACTTTGTCAAAAGTTGTCATATAGTGCTAAGTTGTTCCAATAGGTCCTATTTGGGTCAAAGGTCAAATGATGCAAAAACAACCCATGAAAGGGTGAGGAGTTTGTAAAAGGTCACAAAAGGTTCATTTGAATGTGTCAAAGGTGTTAATCCAAGTTGTAAAGTTCATTAGTTAAAAGATATTGTAATAGTGCAATATTGCAAAATCATAATTTGCAATGTTGTACCAAAATGAGAGCAAAGAATCAGGTATTCGGTCAATTAGGAAGTTGCAACCTTTTGAAACTGTCTAAAGCCTTGCAAAAGGGTTGTAAGTGGTCGAATGAAGAGGTGAGGGTATTCAGAAAGGAGGTGTGAATAGAAAATGAATCAGAGAGACCTCTGACTCTCCCATTATTTCCTGCACGAATCAAAGGAAGTCAAGTGTTTGAAGGCATATAGCTTTGTGAAGGATTGTCAAGGTGAATGGAGGCTTGAATTCATTGATTATGAATGTAATATAACTATATTTTGAGTTAAATTATCAAACTATGGACTTCAAGTCAACTGGTGTTAAATTTCTTGTGATCAGTCTTGTTATTTTCTTATTCTGAGCATTTTTCTATAGACAAATGGATTGAATCTTTCCTGAAATTGATTGGGCAATGTAGAGACATGAATTAAATTTGGTTTGAATTAATTTAGAATGATAGCCATAGATTTTGGAGGGAGATCTAATAGAATTTGCTAAAACTGCTTTAAAACCCTCAGTGACAGACCTATGCATAGGGTTTGACAATATCCGCGAATTTGATTGTTGGAAAAATTAACAATTTGTTTATTCTAAAACTAGACTCAGAGGGCTTTCATTTTCATTTGGTCTTGTCTTGAATGGAAATGTATAATGAGATAAAATTGATGCCCTAGCGGGCTTAACAATCAAATTCCTGCATTTTTTTACAGTGATTCAAACTGTTTGAGTTTGTTTGGCATTTACATGATTTGAAATTGTGTGTATTGGATCAAATCAGTTTGTGAACCCTCAGAGAAAATTATGTGAGTGGTTGGACAAATATTTTGTAGAGTTTTGATTGGGAGAAACCTTGTAGCAGCAGACTGGCTGCCTTGACAATAACAAAGAAGTCATAATTTTTTAACATTTGATGTATTTTGAATGGTCACAAATATGGTTGAAGTAGTATGTAAGGACCTTAATAAAACCTTAATGATTCTAGATGTAATAGTACTGGATTGTCTTTTCTATCTTGGTATTCAATGTTGACAGGATAAATGGTTGTTAGCAGAGATAGCAGGGTTGTGATGATTTTTTTGTTGAGTGTTGGAAGTCTAATATGGGAAAGAAGTAAGTGAGAGGGGTGGGGGGGGGGGGTGAATCAGATCTGTAAAACTTCTGCCAATTCTAAACAAACTGATTCAACCATGTATTCATAAATATAAACTGAAATGTTAAAAAGATTAACATGAAATTATGAACACATAACACAAATATTTTGGTAACCCAGAAACCCTTGAAGGTAAAACTGGGGTGGGGATGACACCCACAAATATTCACTACTACAGTAATAAAGTGTGCCTGTTAGGGCTATAAAGTTTTGATCGCTTCTAATGATCTACCCTGTGAGGGGTCTGCCCCATTAAGAGCTTACATACTTATACAATCTACCTTGTTAAAGGATTTAAACTTACAACAAAGTAAGCACTCGGTTAAGAGATTTACAAAGGCCTGTTAGGACCACTTTGTTAAGAGATTTACCCTGATTCACTTGTTAGAATGTATCAATGCCTGATCCTTCGGTCTACACTACAAATTATGATAATGGATCTCCTCTTTCCAACTCTTAACTAATCTCTCAATCTGATTTATGTATGTTCTGCTCTTCACTGCCCTGCTCGGTCACTTTGTCTAGTCAATGCTTCAGATATGCAAAACATGCATATACTTCTGATCTCTTCTCTACATCTGCATCAATCATACAATCTCTAACACACACACATATATATATGGATTAGGGTTTGAAGCATCCCATATATAGATTATCCAAATCAAGATCAATGATCTAGATCCATCATCTTTTTCCACTTAGGCATCCCTAATTTTTTATTGGTTGCATGGCTTGCATAGGGATTCATGATCATAAAAATAGTGCGTAATTAATGCATTAAATATGATCTGTGCATGATCATTAAATTCTCCATAGAATTCGGCTAAAACGGTTTACCTTGGTGTTTGTGCCATTCCAAACACATATACAAAAACCGTTTTACTCGACATACACAAACACTAGTGCTCATTCGATACTGTCTCGCTCGGCACAACTGTATGTTGTCACTCGACACTAACTCTTCTATGCAACTCAGAAATCATTTTTCTCAGCATCCATTGAGTACTCGGCGACCTCTGACTCACTTGGAAGTAACTACTGCTCAGTCTCAGCCTTAGTGGGATGGCTCAGTCACAGTGATGACTGACCAACTTGCCTTGATTATGACTAAGTGTGGGATAGTAATAGACAACTAAATTTGGAGATCAACAATCTCCCCCTTTGTCATTAGTTGCAAAAACACTTTGTCTTGACTCTTCAGTCCTTTACAAAAAGATTGTTATATATAAAAAAAAGACTTAGAACGTAGAACTCAGAAACCCCTCTAGGATTCTGACTCGATCTTTCTCCATAAAGACTTCACTAACTTTACAACATATGTACATACATACTTGCATTTCCCCTATTGAATCTATGAAATTTCCCCCTTATTTTTGTCACTCATGTTATGTTGCTCTGCTGGGGTCGTTGAGGTCAAAACATACTTATCCAAAAATGGTTTATGGATCTGTAATATCATTACTAATATGTTATCCCAACTTGTCCTTACAGATTCCAAAACTTGAAATTTGATTTCTAGCTCGGCAGCTAGATCAATCAGACTCTCTGCAATGTTCATAGGTGGATCTTTCAGTGCTAGTTCCTTTGCCACTTTCACCTCTTTCTGTATAACCTCCAAATGAGGTATCAACATTGTCTAAATTAAAATCAATTTCACCCTTATTCTGCCGTCATTATCCATAAGCTCGACTAGTCTCCCTTGGGCATGTGTCAACCTGCTAAAATGAAAAGAGATTGAACTTGCATCCATGCTCAGTGACTGTCATGTTGACTTTAAATCTATTTGTAGCTTATGAATAAGCTGCTAATTCTCCTTTGTAAGGAATTCAGTATCACATATTTGTTTGTACAAAGATAGAAGATTCTTTATCACTTCTTCTAAGTTTCTTACCAGATCAGAAAGTGCAGCAACCTGCTTCTCGGTAAGCTTTGTTGTAACTTTCTCAAGTACCTTGGTCTCGAATTTTCTCTTAGATCTTTGCTGGAGTTTCTCATTGGCATCTATGTCATCAATGTTCACCTTCTGAACAATATGAACAAGTTTTTCCAAGATAGGCGTCTTCTCATTTAGGTCTTTAAATTCAAACGCATCAACAAAGATTTTTTTTATTTCATGCAATACCTTCTTCTGTCCATGATCTCGTTTCAATTCTTCTTGCTTCCTCTTCATGTTCAATAAGTCCTGCAAGATTAGCATTTTCTCGTAAGATAAGTTATCAATATCCCATTTTTCTATGACTATAACTTCGTCAAGTGTAACTTCAAATCTCTTATCCTTCTTCTTCTTATGTGATTTCTTCTTCATTGGTTTTGGTGAGCTGCTACTCAACTTGTGTTCAACTTTAAAAATATTAGTATCACCACTAATTGATACTATCTCCTTCTGAGTGTTAAGTACATGCTTCACAGATGTTACAGTTATCTTAACTTTAATAAATACTAGAGGAGAAACATTAGGTAATTGTACCAATTCTTGAATAACCTCTTCCTCCTTAGGTACCTGTACCTCCTCGGTCTTTAGAGTCTTAGTCACCTCTGTGACTTCTTCAAGTGATTTGTAGATATTTACTGTAGAATTATCTGCTTGTTCTTCTTTGCTTTTATCTCCCTCTGCATTGTCTTCAAGGTTGGCCTCGGTAGGTGAATCTAGAATTATGAGTGCCTATTTTCCCTGTTCCTCGACATTCAAACCTTGTGTTGCCTTAGCAACTGTTAAGTCCTCAAATTGTTCTTCCTCAACCTTATCTTTCTCTTCATCTGTAACATTTTCCTCCAACTCATCCTCAACAATGTCAATCATTTCATTTTCAATATCATCATGTTGTCTTATCCTCAGTATTGTCTGGCTCGTCAATCTCTTCTTTGTTGTCAAGCTCAATTTGTCTAGATGTGCCCTCATCTTTATTCTTGTCAACTATTAATCTAAATATAATCTTATTTATCCTTTGGGTTTGTTGTACAACACCTTCTACATCATTCTTCACTATGGAATAGGCTCTCAATTAAGGAATGAATCTATTCCTATATTGATCCATAAATTTTTCTTTCTGCTTCTTTGTTAACTCGGACATAATTTGAGCTAATGCCCCTTCTTTGATTTGCCTTTTTTTCATCATGGCATGCTACCATTTCTCATCAATTTTGTTTGCTATCTCATCAGGAACTAGGTTCCCAATCTCCAAAGGTGTCATCTTATATGTTACTAACATGTCCATCATAGCTTCTTTTATCTTAGCCTTATCAGTTTTTCTTAATTTCTCAAACTTAATAAACTTAAAACCTAACAAACCTATTGAATTCTGGATGTTGTGACAAATTTCATCAACATTGGAAGGATGTATGAGTGTTGCAACTTTAAACTTGTCGATGTCTTCAGTTTTTGTTAGCTCTTCATCTTTACCCATAACATATTTTCTTCTTGGTTTCCTCTTGGGGTGACTCAACTCACATTCAGCTTGAACTTGTTTTCTTTTCCCTGAACTTACCCCTTCAACATCCTTTACAAACTTCTTCTGTGATGGCTCGATAGATATAGTAACTGTTGATGCCCTGGTTCTTGGTCGAGATGTGGCAGGAGTTGATTTCTGTTGTGAACTCCTCTTCTTGGCTGGCTCGGCAACCATCACTTTCTTGCCATTTTTTTCCTCTTCCACATCATCATCACTTTCCTCAGAATCACTAGATTGGTCCTCTCCTTGACCTGTTGTGATCTATACTGGTGCTTCTTCTTCTTATTCTTCTTCTTCTCCTAGCATCTTCTCAAGATTCTTCACAATTTTCTTTCTCTTCCTTTCTATTGTTGCAGCCTTCAAATTTGAAGTTATCTTAGATTTAGCTTCATCATAGTTTCCAAATCTCTCAGCCTTCCTATCTATTTCCTCTGCAAGTAGAGTTGTGATAGCTGCAGATGTTTCATCTATGTTTACTTCTTACGGAAACGGCCTTAGCCATGCTACCCTCATTACTACAGCTTGCACATAGGTGTTATCAGTATCAACTAGAAAGTAAATATCATTATAATGTTTCTCCACTAGTGATACCGGGATTCTGCTCCTTAATCTCATCTTTTTCTTGAACTCCAAAAAGTAATTACCCATTATAGAATCAAAATTATCTCCTAACTGTTGAATGAACTCGGTAATTTGAACTGTTATTGGTCGGTCCTGACTCCATACAAAATTTCCAATTGTAGGAAAAGTGTTATGTACATAAAAGAATATACAAACAAGTAAGGAACCAAGCTTACACATAGATTTCTTTGCCTTCCTTACTGTTGATAGGTTATCGATAAGTTGAGTCATTTGTAACTCGGCAAGATCATAAGTATGATCCTTCTTTACTATTTCCCATGCTTGATCAACTGCTACACATAGGTGATCGTAGAAATTGACATCCCTCATTTTTTCCACTTGGCCAATGTGAGCTTTTCAATATCCTCCTTTCTCTAACAACACATAGTACACTTCCCTTGCACAATGGGATAACCAGTAACTCGATGGATAATATCTTTTGTTATCTTTACTGGTCCATTTTCCAACCATAGACACATGTCATGTGTCCTTCTCAACACAATCCTGATCCATTCAACTTTAAAGTCACACGGGAAATCTGGGGCACAGACTAACCCTTTCTCGACAATATGCTGGTGATTAGCCTTTAAGGCTTCGTTTTCACATAGTTTATCATATGCTTCCCTCAATTCAAAGTCCCCAACTTCTCAAACTTTGCACATATAACATGCTCGCACATCATGGATCATGAGTACCTTAGGTGGAATCGATGACAGGGCTACCGTAAGATCTCCCTTCATCGCATTTTTAGGAACGGATCAGAAATTCAGCAGTGCACATGTCTCACTCCTTACCAACTGAACAATATTCATCATTGCCTTGTCTTGTCTTTTCACACCAACGGATGAACTGGATGCCATTTCTGCAAGTTAGGTTTTGCAAAATAGACTCTGTGTAACTCGGGAACAACGTGTCTTCAAAATTCTCAATACTTGTTGTCAATGCACATGTATAATCTTTTCAAACTCTACTCAAATTGCTCTTGAATCGCCTTTAAAATGCTCTGCAAACTCTAATTGTTGTATGGAATAAAAAATGAACGCCTAAATTGATTATATACCCTTAAACGGTCAGATAAGGTCTTCAATAAATTATTCATGCAGTGGTAGGTAGATAACATTTATTCTCGGTCCTTAATTAAGTTGCTCGGTTATCACACACCACTCGGCCAGAACAGTGACTCGGTTACTACTGACACTCGGTCAACTTATCAGCTTGGTCGATATGGTAGCTCTGCATATGCTAATACTGATTCTCGACATCAAATATTCATTACAGTTCTTTTTCTCGGTTCTTGCCTCAAGTCTGTCCTAATGCATCTTAATTTATGCAGATGGACTTTAATACATCTTATGTTAGGAACTGGTGTAAATTATAGCATTTTGAGAAAATAGTTCCTTACATACCTTTCTGCTTAATTGGAAGTAGTGTGATCACCTGATCCATTGGATTGGGTGATCTCAGCTTCAGTGTATCCACTACTACTTGCATCCTCTTTCTTTCTCCATGTCAGATCATCTGATTCCTTATCTGCTCAATAGTAGGTTCCAGGGCTATGGTCTTGCAATCTCTCTTTGTATGACCGATCTTGTGACAACTATAGCAGACAATACTCCATTCATCACACTTTTGGATTTACCTCTAAAATGTGTACTTATACAATTATTTGCAACATGACCATATTCATTGCAATAATGACAATTGTGCCTAGCATTATAATCCCAATTGAATGTGTTACCTTTCCTCGGTATATTGCTTTGTTTCTTGGATGTCCATTTGGATTTTGTACTAGATCTGCAATCTTGGGTTCTATGACCAAATTTATAAAAATTGTAGCAATGTCCTTGGAATCTAGGTGAAGTAGGTGTATTGCTAATCTTTGACTTGCATTCATGTGCTTGATGTCCATGCTTCTTACAGTAAAAATAGTATCCATTGAATTTAGGTTTAGGATTTGACTTACTATTCTTGCTTTGACATATGTTTGTTGTGTGACCTGGTTTGCCACAGTGATAACATGTAAGCTTTATGTTTTTTGGCTTTGCACTCCTCAGTTCTCCACTCTTTTATGACTCTCCTTCTTCAATGGAAGACTGGTGCTCGATATTTCCAAGGCCAGATGTGTCACTATTCCTTCTTGGTGATCTCATAAGTTCCTCAAAGTATCTCTATGCTTCATTTGGTTTGTTTTTCCTCCTAACAAGTTCTCTTTTAGATCTCAACTCGTTTTTCAGTTGATTGTTCTCAGATCTCAGATATGTGATTTCAATTTCTTTTTTGTTTACCTCTTGATTTTCAAATAATAGCTGGTTGACCATGTCCAACTGATTTTTTCTGAGCTTATGCACATCCTAGTCCTTTAATCAAGTCTTCTATCCATCTATCTCTCTTCTTCTTTTGTCATTGTCTTATCTTCCTCATCTTTCTTCTTCTGATCAATCACCTCACATAGTGTTATTGATTGATTTTCTTGTTCTATCTTCAGACTTTTGACTTGTTCTTTCAGTGTTTTTTTTCTTCTCCAATAGATCTACAATTGTTGCATTACTTTCTTTTGAATGTTCATTATCAAATAGACCTTCAGTGTCTTCTTCTTTATATAGAGTATCTTTCATCTGAGTTGCTAATTCCTTCCTAGGTTTTAAGAATTTCCTCAATGCTTCTCTTGCTATCTCAAGATGCTGCAGTGCCAATCAAATATCAATCTTGTGATTCTCAATGACCTTTCCCAACTTATTAGCCTCCATTTCCAAGATCTTTAACTCTCAAGTGGTTAGACTTATTTTAAGAGACCAAAGCTCTAAAACCAATTGTTGGAAGTCTAATATGGAAAAGCGGTAACTAAGAGGGGGTGAATAAGATCTATAAAACTTCTACCAATCCTAAACAAATTGACACAACCATGTATTCATAAATATGAATTGAAATTTTGTAAAGATTAACATGAAATTATGAACACATAACACAAATATTTTGGTAACCGAGAAATCCTTGAAGGTAAAACTGGGGTGGGGATGACACCCAGAAATATTCACTACTGCAGTAATAAAGTGTGCATGTTAGGGATATAAAGTTTTGATCACTTATGATGATCTACCCTGTGAGGGGTCTTCCCTATTAAGATCTTACAAACTTATACAATCTACCTTGTTAAAGGATTTAAACTTACAACAAAGTAAGCACTCGGTTAAGCGATTTACAAAGGCCTGTTAGGACCACTCTGTTAAGAGATTTACCCTGATTCACTTGTTAGAATGTATCAGTACCCGATCCTTCGGTCTACACTACAAATGCTAATAACAGATCTCATCTTTCCAACTCTTAATTGATCTTTCAATCTGATTTATCTATGTTCTTCTCTTCACTGCTCTTCTTGGTCACTTTGTCTGGTCAATGCTTCAGATATGCAAAACATGCATATACTTTTGATCTCTGCTCTTCACATCCACATAAAACATACAATCTCTAACACACATATATATTTGGATTAGGGTTTGAAGTATCCCATATATAGATTATCCAAATCAATATCAACGATCTAGTTCCATCATCTTTTGTCGCTTAGGCATCCCTCATTCTTGATTGGTTGCATGGCTCGCATAGGGATTCATGATCATAAAAATAGTGTGTAAGTAATGAATTAAATATTTGTGCATGATCATTAAATGCTCCATATAATTTGGCCAAAATAGTTTACCTTGGTGTTTGTGTCATTCCAAACACATATACAAAAACTATTTTACTTGACATACCCAAACACTGGTGCTCAGTCGATACTGTCTCGCTCGGCACAACTGTATGTTGTCACTCGGCACTAAATCTTCTATGCAACTCGAAAATCATTTTCCTCAGCATCCATTGAGTACTCGGTGACCTCTGACTTGCTCGGTAGTAAGTACTACTCGGTCTTGGCCTTAGTGGGATGGCTCAGTCACAGTGATGACCAACCAACTTGCCTTGATTATGACTAAGTGTGGGACACTAATAAACAACAAAACTTGGAGATCAGCAATTGAGAGATATTAAACCTTCTCAATAGATTGTATGTTGTGAATACATTTGTAGACATATGTAGGGCATTATATTGATGTTGTGGGACTATTGTAAGTCCAAGTCATTTGCAGACATGAAGACAAAATGTGTGGACAGATATGTTGAAGGAAGATGTAGCAGTACATTGTTGTACTAATGTTTTGTGCTTGAGTAGGTGGAAGGACAAAATGAACGGACTTGTATTTGTGTTAAGGACATGGAGGAAGATGTGATTGTGGATATGTGTAGTAGGTACAAGTAAGGCAGTAGATAGGGAGTCAAGTACATGCTTGTGGAAGAGATATGTGAAGGGTTGGAACAGTTAAAAGGATTCCAAGATGGATTGGTAAGAATGTGTGAATAAAGAATGACAATGTGACATGAGGTCTAGGCAGGCCTCATTAATGGTAGACCCAAAAGAGGAAGGGTAAGGTATGAATGCCTTAGAAAACAAGGTAAATTTAATGATTGTGTTTGAATGCTTTGAAGTAAGTGGATGGAACCGATGTAATATTTGAGGATTGGGATATTAGATCATGTGATAGATTGATCTTGATTGAGAAGTTATTGTGTCGATTCTTGAAATGGTGAGTTGGAGTGAACCTCGAAGGGGTTCTTATGCGTGTTTGTAGACCCTTTTGAAGAGGAACCTATCATATATGAATAGGTCTATTACTGAACAGTTTCCACAAAATCCATTAGATCTCTTCATACAATTCATGGCTAAAACTCTAAGTGAAATCAAATTCATCACATTATCATTCCCAATCAATTGAAAAGCATATTCAATCTAAAAACATGCAAAAAAATACTCAACAACAACAAATAATGTGGCTGTTATCAGGGAACAGTTGAGTTTACTTGTCAAACAACCTGCTTTAATACTTTTTAGTCCTTGTCTAATAAAATAAATTTGATTTGTGACTTATTTGTCACCTCTTTCCATTCACAATCCTCAGGAGAATTTGTTTTATTACATCTCTATTTCAAATTCAATGTTTGTCATCCTACTATAGTAAGACACTCAGAGGTATGAAGGCTTAACAATATACTTCACTCCAATCTTTCTGCTCCCCCCTTTGAACTCGACCATCACGGGACCTTTATAATGCGCTTGATAGTTACAAACCACATAACCACCTTTTATACTAGCCATCATTCATTGTGCTTTGATGGATGTCTATGCCCTGTTCCAAAGCCCTCATTTTGGCATAGGCTGGAAGGATGCTGACGTAGGTTGTGGAATTTGGATTTACACCTGCCAACTACAATTGCTTTAAAGTTTCTAAAGCCTTGTCAACAAATCCCTTTTGTGCATAACTTGCAATCATGGCATTCCATGACATCCCCAGCGAAAACTTTAATGGCGATTATTCGCCATTTGGCGAATGTCACATGTTGGCGACTCGGGAATTGGCAAATATTTTTCATATATTGGATTGACCCTATCGCCAAAAAAATTTTAATATTGGGTCCAATGCCCGGGCCCATCGCCCATCGATTTATTTAATTTTCTCCATTTCTTACACATTATCGCTAATGGAATATAATTTTTGGTCCCGGTAAATTTTAAAAAATTGCCTATAATTTCTAAGTGACCCCTAATCAACGGCCTATATTCGCCAATATATATATATATATATATATACGGTCCCAAATTCGCCTGGCATTTTACGGACGCATGTCTCAAATCGACGCAGTTTTGCCAACTTTATTAATCATATGAAGGTGTTGGACGACCCATAATCGCCTCGAAAATAACAAAATATGTTTTATAATTACGTGGGCTTCGCCAAAGATTTGTAGATCTAATACCTCCCACCGAATTTGCCAAATAAGGATTAGTATAAAAAAATTCTGATATCTCTATTTGATTGATAGCGAAGTTTCAGACTGTTGAGTGCAACTGCATACTGCATTGGTGGGTCACAACTGCATTGCTGCAATTTAATTTGAGGCAAAGGTAAGTGATATTTATTATGTGACTATGATTTTGAGTTCATTATTCCGGAATAGGTTTGCAAAAATGGGGTTTCTTTTCCCTTTCGGCCCAAAATACACCACACGTTGTTGATCTGTGCTCATCCAACAGTCATTGGCAGTCACTATCATGTGTCGCACTGTCGCAAGTCTCATTAACTTTTGGCTTATCATTTGATGTCACTAGGACACATGTCACTTAATCATTTTAAATTACGACTTTAGCTTATTAATTATTACATTTAATGAATGTTTAGTTTTATAGTGTAGTCCAATTTAGATTTTAATTATACTTAGTTGAGGGTTAATTCATGACATGTGCCTTGTTTTCGGAGTAGGTTTGCAAAAAATAGGGTCTCTTTTCCCTTTCGGCCAAAATTCACTGTACATCGTCAATCTGTGCTCATCTAATGGTTGGCAGTCATTGTCTTTAAATTTATTAAATGTAAATTAAATTAAATATTTAACAATTAATTATACTTTGAGTAATGTTTAACTCAGACTTTAACATTGAATTGAATTCAATTATTTCTATCTGTATTATAATCAAAATTATATTATCACACGCCGATATGACACATTGGCAAATTTGGCATATAAATTATCAATATAGACCACATACTTTTTATATTTAATTTTTAATATTTAATATTTAATGCAAAATTGTGTGAATAGGAAGTATCCCTAAAAAATAGTTAAAAAAAATTCTTGCAACAAGGGCACTGGTAGTGCTTGGTAACTTGGTTGATCATGTAACAAAAAAATAGAAAAAACACAATGAACTATGGAAACCCTCCATTTTAAAAAAAATAATAAAAATCTAAATGTTAAAAATAGAAACTTGCTTTGTCTCTGGACTGATAAAGAAACTTAATCATTTTAAAAATTCAGAATCTTAGTCTTCATATTTAAAAATGGAAGTACTACTCCATCGCTTAAGCATACTTAAATGTCTAATACACAGATAAAGCAACTAATTAAATTATTGTAATCGCAGAGAAGTCTAAGAATCATTTTTTGTACCCATAAAAAGAAAATTGAAATGAACTAGGAAATTTTTTATTATTTTTTCATAAAATTACATTGTAGTGTAAAAACAGAAACCTACTAGGTAACTTGCTAGGTTCTTATCGGTATAAAAAACCAAAACAAAAAAGTGAAACTTTGCATGTCCATTGTCAAAAGACCAGGGTAACGGGAATGGGTAAACTAGGGATCTTTATCTTCCCTTTCGTCTGAGTATATTTTTCCAGAGGATAATCTCTGAGAATTCTTCAAGCCATGTGTAGTCCGGCTCGTCCAATTCATCAAGGAAAAACCATTTCTGGAGAAAATCCCTCCCAAGTCGCGCTCATTTCCTGTGTCGCATTAGTTTCTCGTCATTAAGGTTCAACAGAAAGGGTTGTGTGGCCACATTTTTTCCCAACTCCAACAACTTGGGTATATCTCTTGGCCAAGGGATCCCCACCCCTAATTCTACAAAAATAGCAACATCGACATTGTCCTCCAGGAATTTCTCTTTAAAAACCTTTCTCAGCAGCATCAACATATCCACTTTCTGTCCTCCGAGGTCAAGGAGAGACGCAAAAAACTAGGACGTAATGTCTGTGTAGACGTGGTATCTTTCAACATTCTCAAGGAACTCTTGACCCAATAACATCAACACAACAGAATTCATAAAAGCGCTGCCACCAACCTCCCTACAAATGAAAGTGAGGATTTCTTCTGAGACATTGCCCAAAAAGGACCTCTGGTCATCTGGGGATGTGCATCTCAAACGGATTGGTGTGTCCATCTTTAATTCTTGACAGTTTAAAGACCTAAAAACCTAAACCTTAAAACCAGAGGCAGAATTTCAACCACCGGTAACTTTGACTCTTAATCTACCAAAACAAAAATGAAGAAGAAAGAAGCCAAATTGTCTATAAATAGCCCCGGCCCCTTGATTGATAGTGATCACAGATACTTAGCAATTAATTATTCTTTCTTTAATCATATTTAATCTATTGTCCTTAATATTTAATGTAAATCTTTCCCATAAATGCATTATGTGTGTGAGATTTAA
This sequence comes from Thuja plicata, assembly GCA_018584345.1. Taxonomy (NCBI): domain Eukaryota; kingdom Viridiplantae; phylum Streptophyta; class Pinopsida; order Cupressales; family Cupressaceae; genus Thuja; species Thuja plicata. The sequence goes on from MU228409.1 coordinate 1,869,040, forward strand.
ATCCAGTGTCGTTAATCTTTCATATCTACATGTAAATCTTTCCCATAAATGCATGTGTAATATCACAGTTAAAGAATGTCACTGACAAGGCATTTATTTCTTATCGAGTTACGAGTTACAAGTTGCAGTTGCACTATCCACCGTCCACGTAAACAAATAACTAGTAGTAATCAACGATCATGGTTACGGTGCAAGTTTTAAGGCTTGATACGTGTCATCATTATGGTGACTTCCTGCATAAATTTGTTTCCTTCAAGAAACTCGGCCCGAAATTAAATTTCAGCCATTGATCTAGGATCAGCAAATGGTCACAAATAATACATTTAACAATATAAAACAATGGATATTACTAATTAGGTTATGTGTCCATGTGTGATCAGTTATATTCGCAACAAATAAAGGCGATATTCACTAGACGTGATATTGCATTAATTACAATGTTACATCTCTAATAATTGTCATTTGGTATTGGCCCACATGACGAGTCCCATCCTTTCAAAATTGCCAATAAAATATTTATTTTTCTTATAATTAACAAAAAATTAGCCAATAAAATAAATAAATTTTCAAATGGTAGATGAAATTCGCTAATACATTTATTTTTTTCCCTTAAAAAAAAATCATTCGCCTCATATATTATAATTTTTTAATTCTAAAGAAAATCATTCGCCTCATACAATATATATTTTCTCCCACATTAATGTAATATTCGCTGGGATTTTATGGGATCTTCATTCGGCAGGGAAAAAATTTGCCTTTAACTTTATTTTATTTTCCTAATTTGGAAAAAAAATTCGCCTTCATCAAGAAAAATTCCCCCTAAAATAATGTAGGATTCGCCAGGATTTTACACTTTTTCCTAGGAGGGGGTTTCTTAAAGTTATCCCTGGACATCCCTTCGAGTTATTCTTTCAAATAGTGTATGTGCCCTGTCTATGCTTCCACATTTCACATACTTGTCTACTAAGGCAGTTGCAACTACAACATTTGACAAAAAACCCCCTTTTGTTATACTTTGGTGTATGCTCATACCTTGCTCCAAAGCTCCCATTTTTGCAAAGACCGAAAGAATATTGGAAAAGGTTGTGGACTTTACTTGAAAGTTTCTACAACCTTTTCAACAATATCATTTTGTGCATATCCTAAAATCATTGCAATCCATAAGATGACACCTTTTTGAGGCATTTTGTCAAACAGTTCATGTGCCTTGTCTATTCTTCCACATTTTGCATACATATTTGCAAGAGAATTCGCAACTATATAACAAGGAAACAATCCACTTTGAATTATGATTTGATGGATGGTTGTACCATGTTCCAAAGCTCCCATTTGAGCATAGGCAGGGATGATACTGGTAAAGGTTGTGGAGTTTGGCTTTACACCCGTCAATTGGATCTTCTTAAGAGTTTCCAAGGCATATGTGTGTGTGTGTGTGTGTGTGTGTGTGGCAAGTGCCTCCTCCAACTAAACCTCTCTACATAATGATGTGAGATTGAGGTAAGTGGTACATAGCAATTGTATTTTATGATTACAATTGGAGAATGTAAAATGTACGTTCCACCACAATTGCATTGCAACTAGTAAACCCAAGAGCATTTTCACATTCACTAACCCATTTAGCCCTGAAGTTAACCTACTCAAATCTAAAAAAGGTAGGATAATACACTTATGCACTAGACAAAATAGCTCTTGTTCTGATATTAGGACATCTTGGTCATAAGCAGCATCATTTTGTGCTTTATACAATACAAAATTCTTTTTTGATGAGTGTGCATGGTATTACATCACCTTCAAAAGTGAAGTTAATTGGGTAGTAGGAGGAGGTATCTCTTAAGATGAAAGTGGTGCAGGAAAGAGACAAGGTGTAGGCATATCACTAGTGGTGATTTACTTGATTATCCAAAATGACCTTTAGTAGGCAAATGTACTCATATATCTACTGAATTGATGGCTTCAGCACCTCCAATATCTTTAAGCTAGTCTATGTATATTTGGGGCACATGAGGGAATGTCCTATTGATAGGAGGGAATTACACCATTAATACAATGGAATGTACCTTAAATACTTAAATCACCTTTATTTAGGGCCCGTTTGGTAGCAGGAATTGGACCAGAATTGGCATTATCTAATTCTAGATAATGCCAAATTCCATGTTTCGGTCCTTGAAAAAAAATGGAATTGGAATTCCGAAATTCTCATTTTGCCCCCAAAATGGGAATATCATCTTCCACCTAAATAGGTGGAATTGGAATTTCGAATTCCAATTCCAATTTTTACAAAAGCAAATTTAATATTTCGTGGGATCCGTGACTATAAAGATGTATATTATATTGCTATAAGGATGTATATATATACATGTGTGTATACACACATGTGTATATACACATGTGTGTATACACACATGTATATATATACACATGTGTGTATATATACATACATGTATGTGTGTATTTGTGTGTATATATACACACATGTATGGTGTGTGTATATACACATGTGTATATGTTTGTATATATACATATATGTATGGTGTGTATATACACACGTGTGTATATATGTGTATATATACACAAATGTGTGTATATATATACACATGTGTGTGTATGTATATACATGGATACACACTTGTATGTGTATATGTGTGTATATATACACATGTGTGTATATGTATGTATATATACATAAATGTGTGTATATGTGTATACACACGTGTGTATATGTGTATACATGGATACACACTTGTATGTGTATATACACACATGTGTGTATACACACACATGTATGTGTATAAAAACACGTGTGTATGTGTGTATGTGTGTATATGTACACAAATGTGTGTATATGTGTGTATGTGTGTGTATACACACATGTGTGTATGTGTGTATATGTGTATACATGTGTGTATATACACATGTGTATATATATACATATATATATATACATACATGTGTATATACACGTACATGTATGTATGTATATATACACATGTGTGCATGTGTGTATATATACACACATATATACACACCATATTCAAAGAAATCAAAAAATAAAGAATTAAAATTCCTTAATGCATTTTCTCATTCATCTTCCAGGTGAACCAAACGGGTCAGACCATATTCCGGATTTCATTTTGAAGATAAGCATCTTCCTGAATACGCAGCATCTTCCTGAATTGACCATATCCATGATATGGTATTCCAGTTGCCAAATGGGCCCTTAGAGAAGTCGCATTTGATGGGTTTCTTTGAATTTGTCGGGGGTCATAATCGTCCATGGTCGTCCATTTCAACACAGGTGTATTAATAGGCACAACATGTTTGGGTCACTTGAAATTGGGCATCTACTAGCCAACTGAAATGTGGAATAAAAAATAAAAGCCACTACTACTGTCTCCAAACAAACACCACCTGTCTGGCAAAAAAATTATAACTTTAGTACACATCCCCTCTTCACAAATCAGAATTCAATGTTGGTCCTCATTCACTATGTTCTCAACCTTGACTGCATTGGTGTTTTGTCAACCTTGACTGCGCTGGAGTTTTGACCATCTTCCTCACACATAGGATGATCAAGTGACATGAATTCAATGCATGGAAGGTCTTCTTATGCTGTTGAAATATATATACTCTATCTTACCAAAAAATTGGAATAGCTTGATCATTAGAAACTTGGGAGTAGAAACTACTCATCAACTATTTGACAAAATGCATCGAGGAGATGTCGTGATGGTAAATGTGCATGCAGAGTATGGGATCACAGTTAATGCACCTGATATTTTTGACAGAATGTCCCAAAGATATGTCATCGCATCGAATGCAATGAATGCGAAGATGGACTTGTTGAAATACTTTACAAGTTTCATGCAAATGCATTCGACATGTATAAAGCCAGAACCCATAATATTTTCTAGCATCTTTTCCTTGCCTATGTGAGATGGGAGTTTTAAAACAAGATTTTGAACTCGTATAAACCCATCCAAAAGGCATGGAGGCATTAGAAAAGGAATTCGAACAGTTTGACACAATGTATTAAATAATTTGAGTATTGGGTGAACCTTTTTGCTATGGAGTAGTGATTTCTTACAAGGGACTTTCTCTGATCTTGCAAATGTGGATGAATGGACAGGAGACATTGCTTGAGTGTCACCGGAAATATTTCTAAAGACATTGATCTATCTCTTGGGTATTATTATGACGAGAATAAATTATAAAATGGGTGGAAAAAAGAAAGGGTCGTGGGAGTTTGCTAATCTAGATTGGCAGGCCTAGAAATAACATGCGTGCATATACATATATCCTTATCACTTCTCCACCCAATAAATCTGGGCATCGAGACTCCTTAGAATTCAACTGAACTTGGAACCAAAATAACAAAGTCGATAATAAAATCTGCATAATCCTAATCAGAAAATCAACAAGTTTTGAAATGTAATCAACATTCCCCATAAACATAGTCAGTGAAGAATATATCAACCCAAGACATTATATGATAGCGAACAATATGGAGGAGTGAATAATGGAATTAATACGGGGATAGCCAAGGAGCAGTTATAAGGAAGAGACAACAACTACGTAGGAACTTCGCCTAATCCTGCAATATTTCATTGCATAAGCTCAACTCATTGCCATATATGGCCAAATAATTTCTCTAGCTAAAAAAGCATTGGAGTTATTAAAATCAGGTAAGATGGATCATTATCCCAAATGCTAACATCTACCAATCTATTATCAACATTATTTGTGACAATATATGAGAGCTCATTTGTCAAGGAAATTATTTAAGGTCCCTATGATAGATTTAAGCCAGCATTGGTACAGATCTCCATTGATAAAACATAAGAATCATTACATAATAATTTGAATAGACTAGATATCAAAAAAATTGCCCAAAGAACTAGATAAAGATATTAAAAGAGTCTGCATGAAAACTTTTTTTAAGAAAGTTGACTTAATTAGAGGAACAACCTTGGTAATCTATAGCCTCCATATGCTGCCAACTCTTTGGTATTCTATAATTTTCTTCAATAAAAAATCCAAACTGCAGCAAGAATTTGTTCTGCTCAAAAGACTTCATTGTATGATTGTTGTTTTCATAATGTCAGTTGAAGATGCTCGCTTCTAAATATGGTATAATTGCATAGCTGAATGTTACTATTCATGGTCTACAATTTCGGTATATTTTCAATCAGAGAACACAAAGTGATTAAATAGAACATAAAAATATAAGGTCTAATTAGGAAATGCTGAGAGAATGACTCTAAAAAATAGGTATAAATTTAACAACAAGAAAATGATTCAATCAAAATAACATGCATGAAATTCGTAGAGTTGTAGTGTGGGATACTCAAGTTCAAAATCCATCTCAAGTAATAAGGCCACCTATAAATTCATGGAATATATGGAAAGGTTTTTCTGTTAACAATTGTAATGTATATTTATTAGAGATACAAATATATGAATCTTAAGAATGACATTGTGGTGTAACAACTATGGAGTAAATTCAAGGATTACCCATGTTACTTACCTCAAGCACTGCAAAATTTTGGAATATGCTCACAATTGCATGGAGCTCCAAGCTGGTTAACATCAGACACAACAAAAATTTAAAGGATACTTAATGTGTGTATTCCCTCACACCATACAAGAAAACATAATTGAAGTAGAGAGAAAAAATTCGAAATATCACCCAAGTTTTAATGGACAATTCTAGATTAATAAGAAAATTGATCCTATCGATTATTAATTTGAATTACCAATCAAATGAGATCCACAATTTTTCACATGTTTGTCTCAAGAAGAAATCGGGTGCATTAACTTATGTTTAAACTGAATTACCAGTCCTTGACAAGAAAGAAAGCTTGTGTTTGAACATTAAGGTGTTCCCAAAACTTGTATAATAATTTGTGTTCTGGACAATTCAAACAACTATCTAATGAAATGAATGAATGGAATCAATATTTCATGGGCTCACATCCATCTCTTCCCATGCTTTTCCCCTTGCATAAAATGTACATCAACTATTATTATCTCGGGAGATAGAAAATTGGTCAGATGTACTGATAGTCTTTGCTTGATTAGTAACCTCAACAAATGGAACTACATGTTGATTAGTTCTCATTTTTGTGTAGGAAAATGATAGTATTTTAAATGGTAAAAAAAAGGTTTTATTCTTAGCACATTGGTGAAAATGGAGAGAGTAGATTTTGTTTGGATTGTGTATAAAGACATGATCTCCAACGGTATTCTTCATCCCAATGTTTATATATACAACACTCTCATAAATGCTTTCTACAAGGAAGGTAAGCTACTTAAAGCCTTTGAATTATTTGAAAAAATGAAGAATAAGAAAATTGTTCCCATAGTTGTCACTTTCTGATATGTGTTCTATGTAAGAGAGACAACTTTCATCAATCTAATGATATATCTAGCACAATGCATGACCTTGGCTTGGTTCCTAACTTGTACCCATATAAGGCTATCAACATATGGATGGGTATTATAAAAGGGTCTTATGCAAGAGGCAATCGGGTTGTATGGGGATATGAAACATAAAGGAATTAAGCCCAATGTTGTTACTGCACATTAATTGATGGGCACCTCAAGGAAGGAAATGTGGATAAAGGAAATGAAGTGTTTATTGAAATGAATCAAAGAGGTGTAAGACCTAATATTGTTACTTATAATACACTGATTGACAGAAACAACAAAGAGGGAAATATGGAGGCAACATCTAAACTACATTTACCAATGTCTGAGATGGGCTATGTCCCCTATGTTTTCAGTTACACTGCACTCATGGAAGGTTTTTGTATGGGGTACAGGATCATAGACACAGTAAATTAGCTTCTTGAGATGCATGAGAAGGACGTGCTTCCAAATTTCCATAAGGACATAGATTATTGATATAGACCATTGTCACAAAAAAATCAAAAGAATTGAACAACAACCATAGAGATACATGATTAGTCAAAACAAAAGGGAAGTAGAAGATCAAAAGGACATCGAAGACAATCAGAGGGGTTTCTAGGCACCATTATAATGGATGATATTTTAGAGACCTAGCATGGTTGAAACACAAGGGCACCATGGTAGGTTTGACATCTTAATGGGGTTTCTTCTGCATCTTGAATTACTTCCTTAAGATGAGATTATATAAGATCATATTGTGATATAATCTGTTGTCTGAAAGCCATTACATCCACCATCCTCTAAGGAAGCTGCATTAAGATTGGAATGCTTAAAAACTAGCATAGCATTTAGAATAGGAAGAAGCCAGGTATATAATTTTATTCTGAGTTTTAAGTTTTAAGAACCATAACCATCACTTATTTTAAGAGAAAACTATAGAAATTAAAGGATAATTGTAGGATATGAACAAACCATAGCAATTATGATGTTGTCCTCAAAAAAATGGCATTCATGAAAAGCTTGAACTCCCAATTATATGCAACAAATGTTCCACAAAAGGTGGATAGAAACCTCTTCTTTTTCATAGAGCTGAATAAAGAATCTTGCCAGATAGGAATTATTAACCTTTAATGTAAATGGTGTTAACCAAACACTACCTCCTCCTCCACCAGGATTCCCCAAGTGCTAGTTTGAATCAAACCCAAGCCAGAAATATCTCACTACGATCATTTGCCAACTATTTGTTAAATTCAAGTAAAACCAACAATATTGTATTCCCTTCATGTCTCACATTAAACCAGGTCAATTTCTTCCAAGTCAATTAATAATAATATCAATTTTGCGGTGTTTTGAAGCACATATCAAACTCACCTCTAACAAAAAGAGCCAGATTGGGAAGTTAATTGTTAGATTCATTTCGTAGTCAACTTCCCAATCTGAGTGTTTTTTCCAAAGGTGACTTTCTTACATGCTTCAAAAGACTTGGGGAATATTCCTCTTATAACATTCCATTTTCGCAGTAATGTGGACTTAACTTTGCCTAGATTCACAGTGTAGTCTCTTGACTTGGCTCAACTTCCCAACGGGAGGACCTATTCCTTATTCTCACCAGAAAATGCAAACGCTTGTTTTTGGGTTTAGGAACATACTCCATAAAAACTTGAATATTTTTTGGATTAATTTGGACATATTGAATAACTTTAGTATGCCCATGTTCCTTTAAGGCCTCTTCCTTTTTGTAACCATCAAAGATACATTGATTGTTTGTTGGCATTTGAAACACTCTACAAAATGTTCTAGATCCTTAGTTCAACAACAAGAGAAGATACAGTGAAAGAGAAAATGACTATTGTCATTGCCATTCAAGACAAAGAAAGAATAGGGTAACTCATTTACTACAAAACTAGGGATAGAATATCCTAATGGAGATTAGAATTTTGAGTTTCAAGATTGGTTTGAATTAATAAAGCCTGATTGTAGGGAGAGAGCAGAGTGGAAAGGTTTTTTTGCATATTTTGAGGAGTTGTCCAAAGTTGTTCCTTAATAAGTGACTATTCTTAGAAGGTAGTTTGAGGTTCCTTAGATATTTCAATGGTGGTTTTCATTGTTTCCATTGATCATGCAGTGGAAAGTTTACATTAACTATTGTTTCAAATTTTTCACTTTTATTTCTCAGGGTTGTGTCAGTGCCCCATGAGGAGATGCTAACCATAATATGAGGTATGGGTAGGTATGAAACACTCTGAAGGATAAAAGGTATGCTAACTGAAAAGACATTTTTTCACTTAGAGTGCCATAAACCCTAACCTTGAGCATTGAAAACTTGCCCTTCAAAATTTTCATAAGAAAAATTCATAACTATTTGTGGTAAGATTGAACAAGAAAAGGAAGGTGACATTAAAAAATTGTATAGAATAAACAAGAAATTATACATAATTAAATAATTTAAAAGATACCTTTGAAAATAGCACTAAATAACTCTTCCTTGGAGAAACCAACTCCACCCACATTGCAAAAGACTTCAGATGCAGATAACTCTAGATTTGAGGAGAAAAACAATCAATTTATAATGCAAATATCTTCTTTTTTTACTCAATTATTGGTGTAATACCAAATCCTTTTAAAGTCTTAACAACTGGGAAAAAACCTTACCTGTAACTGTGCGGCTAAGCTGAACCAGATAAGAAATATGAAAAACCTCAAAGCAAGAAATGTGAAAATAATGGCTTCATTTCTGGAAGATGTGGTGAGTAGGACAAAAAAGGCTCGCAGAGAGCAGTTTGAAAGACTGAAAAGAAAAAGGCTTCTTTTTGGCAAAAACTTAATATTATTTTCCCTCCAAAGTGATTTTTTCAATACTTTCACAATTTTTTCATTTTAACCAAGTCAAGAATCATGAAGACTAAGGTGATATTGTTGGGTGTAAATGAGAGCAGTTTTTTTTTTCTTTTCTTTTTTAACTTGAAAATCCTTTACTTATGTAAATGCACCTTTTTTATCTTGATGAAAAATAGGTAATAATAACATCTATAAAAATTATCAACACAATTGATTTCGCAGATTATAAAATAATTCTCTTTAAAAAAAATTAACAGAAAGCCTAAAAGAGAAACTTTTCACATGCCAAAAGTGGTCATTATTATATTTATTTCGCATTATTAAGATGATCGAGTATATCAACAAGCAAAGATAGGAGTGAATTAATCTTCCTTTTTAAGGAAAATTCTCCTATTTTTAAGGGAAAAATCTTCATTTTCAGTAGACTCAATGATTACATTTCTATAATCCATGTAAATTGAATCTAATTGCTTCTAGAATTAGCTATTTGACATTTTCAAATTAAAGTGTCTGCAAGGTAGCCCTCAAAATGTAATTGGATTGTTTAAATCGTATTTTATTGTGAAATTGACCACAATTGCTCTTTGATACATTTGACATGCTAGATTAGATGAACCTTTCAAAGACAATAGGTTATTTGATATCTTTACAAAATGCATTTAATGAGAAATCTTTTTATCCAATATCGCCCAAGAAGACACATCCCAAGTCGCTAATTAGATGAACCTTTCAAAGACAATAGGTTATTTGATATGGAATTCATTGGTTCGTTGAGCCATATGCATTGAGTTGTTTGCATCAATATATTACACTTAGAAAGAGCAAGTCAAAAATACCAAACCAAGAATTTATTAATTTAATAATAATAGCCTAATAAGATTGTAAAAATTTAACACAAGAATAAGTCATCACATACCATTTTTTAAATTACATCAATAGTAAATCTAAAATTCAATATCTTATCTTATTTTTTTATCTTAAACATTCATGAATATATTTTTGGACCATAATCAATCTCCACTTATAAAGATAACAAATGATTATTATTCTTATACTTTTATGTCATTATCAATCTCTAGTTTTAAAATTATATGGATATTTGTTGTTCCCAAAACTTGGATGATAGAGAGCTATGGACGCCCTCTAATTTATTGAGTGATGAAAGCCCTGCAAAGGAAAGAAGAGTCATGCAAAGCAATAAAATAAATAAGTTGCATATTCCTTTTGAGTTTACATATGATTGGAACTCGTTTTGGCTTCCCCTAGATTCCTCATCTTATAACTCCATCTCAGGTTTGCAATTAGCCCTATTCTGCAAAGGAAGTATTCAAAATGCAACTTGTCACAATAAACCATAATTGAACATTTGTTTGATGCTATAAACTATTCCTTTTCATTCTGATTATAGTATCTCTAAATTAATGGTGTTTATCAATGAATTTTGATCAAATCACCTGAAAGTTAGATTTCTAGCATGAGATAGGTGTAGATGGATTTCTCACATAATATAAAGCATATTGGTAAACAAGTGTTACTGGTGAAATGGGATTATTAGTGACTAACTATTTATTCATTTATTTGGCCCTTTATTTAGTCATTTTTGTTTAGGTGACTAATTATTTAGCCATTTATTTGGTAGTTTATTTAGTCATTTATTTGGTAGTTTATTTAGTCATTTATTTAGTAGTTTATTTAGTCACTTGTGTTTAGTCATTTATTTGGTAGTTTATTTATTCATTTATTTAGTAGTTTATTTGGTAGTTTATTTAGTCATTTATTTAGTAATTTATCTAGTCACTTTTATTTAGTCATTTATTTGGTAGTGTACTTAGTCACTTTTATTTGGTTGACCTTGTTATTTTACCTGGTGACTAAATTAGTCATTTATACTCATAAATTAGTATAATATGATCAATTTTAGTCACGTGACCAAAATGTTTAGTGGTGTGACTAAACATTTTAGTAATGTAGTCACATATTTGCCAAAATGTTCTAGTGCTTGGTGGAAACAGGTTTGGAACAACTTCTCCTAGCCGAAGTGCATTTTTTTTCTTTCGTTGGTTGTTCAAAGTAAATGTCTCACTTGGGAATATCTCAGAAAAAGGGGTTTCCATGGCCTCTCTAGATGTGCACTTTGTAAAAAAAAGTGGAGAAATTTATCCCCGTCTATTCTTTCAGTGCTCTTATGCTAGGGAGATTTGGCATTTTTTGTGGGGAGCATGGAATCATGCTTGTGTTCATGCTACTTCTTTACTGGAGTTTTGGGACAACCTAGGTTGTCCTCCTACCAAATCTCCTTTTTTGCAAGTGGCTTGGTTTCTTGGTCCGACCATCATCATCTGGAATTTATGTGTGGAGAGGAACAAGAGAATTTTTCAAGACTCGAAAATGATTAGTGCCCTTCGCTGGGGAAGGATTGTTTGCAGACTCCAGGAAACTATTCTTTCTAAATGTGATGTTACTGGCCAGGTGGATCCAAGTGATCTTACTGTGGGAAGAAATCTGAATCTTATTAGGATTGGAATGGGTTCCCCTACTAGGAGACTGAAACAGGTCAAGCAAAAAATCTATAGAGAGGGAAAATGGCCCCCTCCTCTCGAGGGGACTTTGAAGGTCAATATCGATGGTTCCTCTAGGGAGGATGATAGACATGCGGGAATTGGTGGTCTTGGAAGGGATAGCATGGGTAGTGTTATTTTATTATTCTCTTCCTACAAGGGATGTCACTCTAATAATCTTATGGAGGCTATAGTTATTCTCTATGCTATAGCAAAAGTGTGTTCTCTTCGTTGGAAGAGGATAGTCTGTGAATCAAATTCTCATATTGTGATTGATATGTTGAATGCTCAACATCTGAAGGAGGTTAGATGACAATTAGTTGTTGTGAGTAAACAGATACTTAACTTGTGTTCCATTCTTGGTCATATTTCTTTTTCTCACATTCCGCGGGAATGGAAGAGGGTGGAAGATTGTTTGGCAAAGTGGGATTCTTAGAATCTGGATGGGTGGGATATGGATGATTGGGGACTCTTGAGGCAAGAGTATAAGGGAACGTTGGGCGGGTTAATTTTGGAAGATAAAGTTGTTTAGTTTTGATTAAGTAAAAATAGGTTTTGAAAGGACCTAAAACCTTTTACAAACAAAAAAGAACCGAGAGATAGAGCATTAAGAGAACCAAATTACAACTGTGAATCAACACTAGACACACCAAAGAGAGGAAACAAGCACTCCCACAAAGAATAAACCAAGACCCGAACAACAGTCAACAAAAAAGGACAGCAGGAAATCATTTACTCACACCCATATGTGACCTTAAATCCATATCAAAAGGAGGCTTGGGAGACTTAAATTTCTTTTCTTTGATATTTTTCCATCCTTCCTCCATCAACAAAGCATCGTTCTTCCCTGACAAAGAAATATCAGAAAAAACCCACAACCTGAGAGGCAGGGCTGGCCAACCCAGCACACCCGACATGGACAAAGACAACAATCCCCCCGAAGGAGATTGGGCGCCAACCACAACACCAGCATTAAGGATAGCATAAACAAAGATAGCATCAACCCTAGGGGCAGGGATAGCAGCCACAGTGCTTGGAAAAATAGTAGCACCTTTCTAACCCAGGACAACATCAGAGTCCCAAAAAGAGCATCCTTTAGAGTAGCATCTGTAATATCAACATTAGCTTTAGTAGCGTAAAAATACTGAGGTGGACTGTCATCCAAACCCTCATCCTTAGAGACTTTCTGAACTGAATAATGATGGTCTTTAGCACCCACCCACCAAGAGGGAGGTTTCTTTGAATTTACTCTATCTGATAAACACCTGACAGCAATATGGCCAATCTTGTGACACTTTCTGCATCTAAACGGAATTCCCTCATAATCAAGGGTCTGGGTCCAAGAGCCCCGAGGAGAAGCCAAGGTCAGCATCTCAGGGAGACCCTTAGAGACATCAACCTCCACAAGGATACGAGCATATGTTGGATGAAAGATGTTAGAAGAACTTGAATCAACCATCTGAAAATCCCCAATGGCCTTGCCAACAGCTTCCAAGACAGAGTCTATCCAAAGATGCAGGGGAAGATTCAGAAGCTGCACCCATAAGGGAATTTTATTAAAAGATTCAGTAGAAGGATCAAAATCTGTATGTCAGGGTTTGGCCATCAAAGGATAAAGATCATCCCAGGTGAAGGAACTACGCAAAATAGTGTCTCGATCATCAGCATTGTCAAATTTCACTATAAAAAAACCCCTTGCCATAGGGTATATTTGAGAATAATCAGCCAAAAAAGTCTCCCAACACTTGGACATCCATGCATGTAAACCAGACAGAGAGGGCCGAAAACCTCTAAATCTAAAAATAGCAGCAAAAGAGGAATAGTCCTCTACATGATTAAAAATCTCATCAACTATATTCATTTCTAGATTAACCACCAACGGGTTACTTACAACGACAAGTGTAACAGATGTGGATCGACGATCACCCCTCCCAGGAAGAGGAAGATCAAAGGAAGAAGTCACGTTGATATTAGCTTCAAAAGCTGCAACATCAGCGTAGGATGCAGGGCCAACATTACCACAGGCCCCAACCACAGAAGGTAGAGGGCACACCACCGATTTCCCTCCCCCACTACAACCAACCATCAAACCATCATCTCCCAATGAGCGGGAAGCACCACCACCACCACCAACCGGAGTCCCCTACGCAACAGAAACCGCAGGCACAGAAACATTCTCCCCAAACCCAGACAGTGTCAAGCGGGAAACCACGGAGTTTGAAACTCCCACACAGGAGGTAGCGGCGGGAGCGGGAGTCATGAGCGGGAGTATTGAAAAATACAATTGAGGTGGTGTTAGTTGATCCCTTTGTGGGCTTGTGATTTCTGTGGAGTGATTGCTTGTTTAATTCTTGGCCTTGGGCCCTTGCTTTGTATTCTCTGATTTGTTCTGAATGAAATGTTTACCCCTCTTTTTTCAAAAAATGATGTGGCATGAGAACATGTCATAAATGTATTTAAAAGGAAATAATAGAAATACCAACACACCCAACTATATGTTTGTGCAGTGGAAATTTGGTCTTACATTTTTAACACTCAAATATTTTAACAATTCAAGCTATTTTTTCTCTATCTATAAATAGTACATGTAAATTTGATCCTTGAATACCCTTTTCTCAATGAGTATTACAATATTATAGATATTATGTATGTATGTATGGTATTTAGGAATTATATTTACATGAAAAATCAATTAAATAGGATTTTGAAAAAGAACGAAGCCATAAATCAAACTAACGCGCAGTCATATAAATGTTTGATTTTGAGACATATGAAAGAATGTATACAAAATACAACTTGACAAATATAGGATGAAGAGTTAGTAAATTAACTAATGGTTTAAGTTGTGAATATTAATTATAAATAATTTATTATATTTATTATGGAATGCATCAATAAAATTCAAATTATTATACACATAAAAATATTGTATATACAATATAGCATAAATTTTAAAATATAATTATGATGTCTCTAAACTTATGCTCAACATATTTGGATACATGTATAAATGATATTTTTATATAACATTTTATTGAATTCTTAGAAAATATTTATATTCTACTTTTTTTTATGTTTCTATTATCACTACAACATACAAATTAAAATTGGCATGAGCCTGCAGCGTGACGGTTCGTCACGAGCACGATATTTGGGCGGTCCCATGTTTGATTCCCTCTCGCCCCCTCACATGGATTTTGTGAAGGGTTATTGGAATGGGAGTTTTCTGCTGACAACACTGGTTCTTGGGCCCAATATACTTCCGCTTGGTGGTGCTGGCATCTAGTCTGTTGTGTGTATCGCAAGGAAGGCACTGCTCAGAGTGTGGGCTTAGTTGTGGTGGTGGTCATTTCCAGTTGTGTGTGCTTGTTGGCTTGCCCCTTTGTTCGATTGCCAAGGAACTAATTGGCTAGTGCTCTCAGCTAGGATCTAGGAAATATATAGAGGATGCCTTGGCACTTGTTTTGGGGATGAGGTCCTCCTTGTGACCTCATTGGTTGATAGCTCCAGTCAAAAGCGCTTACCTAAAAAAACAAAAAAACATACGAATTAGAATATAATGATGATGATGTGTATATATGTATATACATATACATATACGTACATATGTACGTATGCACACACATATTTAATTAAATAATAGTTTTAAAAATATTTAGTTACTAAGCCATGAATAAAACTA
This sequence comes from Thuja plicata, assembly GCA_018584345.1. Classification (NCBI taxonomy): domain Eukaryota; kingdom Viridiplantae; phylum Streptophyta; class Pinopsida; order Cupressales; family Cupressaceae; genus Thuja; species Thuja plicata. The sequence continues at coordinate 1,884,526 of MU228409.1, forward strand.
CTCTATAATTACTAACCATAACTATTACTAAACTGTAACATCCTAACCATAACTATTACTAAACCGTACATCCTAACCGTAAAAATCACCCTAACCCTAACCTTAGCTCTAACCCTTACCCTAACCATAACCCTAAACATAACCATATCTCTAACCCTAAACCTAATTCTAACTCTAATTATAACCCTAATCCTAACCCTATCCCTAACCCTAACCCTAACTCTAAAAATCATCCTAACCCTAACCCTATCTCTAACCCTAACCCTAACCCTAACTCTAATTATAATCCTAACCATAACTCTAACCATTAAGATGATATTAATCCTACCCCTCACCCTACACCCTATTCCTAAATTGTACATTCTAACCATATAAATTACCCTAACCCTAACTCTCACTAGTACATTTGAGTCCTTTTTTTTATGGTTATGCGTCACCATTCTGACACTACCCCGTCGGTCAAGCAACACAGACTGGTGTTGCAGTTTTGGTATCAGAATCATAGACGACTCGTATGTACGTTGCTATTGTGACAATATTGATCGTGGCAATATGCACCAGCTAGGATGGTCAACCTTCCATCGTTACACATTATGAGTGTCACAATTACGACGGGTATGCGATGGATATGTTGTACAGGCGACGTCCAACTGTCAGATTATTCCAATATTTGGATGTTGCATGTAGTGCTTTGGCGTCGGTCGTTCTCTGAATACCGTCGCAATTGTGACGGTATGCTATATTTTAAAAAGATATATATATTTTCTGTGCATGGAGTGAGACCTTAAAATATTGATTTGTTTTGATTCGTCTCAATTTTCTGTTGTGTTAGGGTTTTGTAATTTTTCTTGCCATAGTATCAATTAGTATTATAATTCTCATTGCTTGGTTATGCGTCTTTGTCAAATCATTCCCTTCTGGAATTGAGTTGATACCTTATGTAGCAAATGCATCAGTATTAATGGTTGTAGGGTTTGAGGAAATTATTATTGATCTACAAGGAAATTATTGATCTTAGATTCTTTAGACCAGAATGTTGGGGACTACAGAATTAGAACTTTGGAAAGGTAAAGTTCCAACATAATTAAGAATGCATCACTTCCACATTATTTGATAATGACAAGCAGTAGAACAGAGAGTAGTCTACCCTACTACCGTTACTTTGAATGACAAAGCTCCGAGTTATAGTGGGTATAACCTCAAAGGAATGAACTCTATAAATTTTCTGGAAAAATGATCTGACCATGCTTTATAGTTCAAGGTCTTTTAGAACTAGAGAAATGAAATTGTGGACCTTGAGTGCACCAGCAAAGATACCACCTCTTAGCTTCACTCAACAGAAATGCTCAAACCTTGGAGGTTTCAGAGCTATGAAAGTAATTTTTATGGCCTATGTTGCACACCATTCTAAAGTATGCAAAACATTGATCAGATTTATTTCAAGATGAACTTCCTAACCCTCGAGAAGGATTTGATCAAATGAATGAAAATTATTCTAGAATATGGAAAAGCAATCTACATCAGTAGTGTATGAGCTTATTTATGGTAAGGATTGATCCCCTCTTCCTTCACTTTGCTTCAATAAAGTGTTAATCATTGATCCATAAACTAGGATGGATATTCCATACACTAGTTATCAACTTAAAATTGTAATGAAAGAAATGAAAGTTGTAAAGTTGCCAATTGATTAACTAACTTACAATGTGTAAATGGGAGAAAGCACCATGCACATTTTAAGAAGACAAATGATTTACCTTGGAGAAATCCTTGTGTGGGAGATGACCAGTCTGAAGCAACCTTCAGACAAATCCTTGTGTGGAAGACAACCCGTCCCAAATTTTGGCTCCATTGCCTCCTTTTGTGATGGACTTGCCAGTTCTTAAGTGTTTTTAATTCTTTTTTGGGGCATCTCTATAAGCATGGATTATTTAGAACTGAGCATCAGAGGCTCAAAATCAAATCAACAAGAAGAGTTGTATCATCTCAAGCTTCTCTATCCAGGCAAATTCCATATTTACTACAGTATAATTTTGATGTCAAGTACATGGCAAAGTCTAATACTTTGTATGACTATTTTTCAGACAAAGATACATTTTTTTAAATAGTGCAGATAGTAATTTTTGTATCTCAAATTAATGTGATGTAAATGCCACCTATATAGTAGTTTCTTTAGGGTTACCTTGATCAACTGTTGGGTTTAATGTTGATCTTGCAAGTTCATGGTTATGGGTAGTTATTTGTATTGAAAAACTTACAGGTTTTGAGCAACAGAACATGTATCCCACGTTTGGTGCATTTTGAGGGTTTTTTCATTTATAAAATTTTGTCTTGAATATTATACTACTTTAAACTTTCTAGATTTTGAATTAAGTACCTGGGGACATTAGGATACAAATTATCAACAAAAGTGAAACATTAGGATACATGTTTAGTTAAACTTTTAGATATTCTACTATTGCTATATATATATACACACATACACATGTGTGTATATATCAAGCAACAACTCATGGGTTGTGAGTCAACATGGTATGTTGTTTATATAAGATCAGTAAAAGGACATCTTGATAAAATAGTATGCAAGATCATTAAGCCTAGATGACAGTGATACATTGGTTCACTTCTCGAACCTCACAAGATCTTCAAGCTAGCATGCTATCAAAATAGAATGGCAGTGGTGATTCAATGCACCTACAACCTCAACAACATGGCAACATTGATCCCATAACACCAAATACATTACAAATTCCAAGCTCACGGTCTCAATGAAATAAACAGTGTATAAAACAATATATGGTGCACAACTGTAGCAAGCATGCAATGACAACAATAACATTGCATGATGCTTGAGATCAAATTCAAAACAGTAAGTGTATTAATCTATGATCTAATAGAAACAACCTCATTGATCATTATCTTTGACTCATCCATCATTATAGAAGAGATAACTACCTACAACTATATTTCACAATTCCTCCTGTAAAGTCATAGGTTAGTTTAAAATGGAGAAAGTATACAAACTTGCAAGTAATGCTTTTAGATGGCAAAGGGATTCCATGATAACTTTCTCAGTATAAATTGCTTGGCACAATCATGTGAAAAGATAACCTTAACTCGGGCTCTTAGAGAGGCAGGTGCAGGCAGAAAATCCAATTTTTTCTATGCGTAAAATAAAGTTGTGGCAAAGGTGTTGCAAGGAAAAAATAACCTTAAATTTTGGAAAAGGTGTTCCAAATGCAAAGATGTAAACAATTTCAATATTAAACAGTGAGCTCATAAACAATGCATGATTCCCTAGCTTGCATCCCGTGAGCCATCAAGACATTTCCTCATGAAATGATCATAAATGGGGAGTACCACATAGTGAATATCAACATCAAACAAATAAAGAGAGATCAAACACTTCACACAATGCCTTGAAGGTAATAGAAACGATGCCCTAGGTCTCAAAGCTCGCGGGTCATCATGCATTCCAAATGCAAAGATGTAAACAATGCTAGTATTAAACAGTGAGCTCATAAACACTGCATGATGCCCTAGCTTACAACCCACAATCCATCAAGATATTTCCTCATGAAATGATCATAAACGAGGAGTACCACATAGTGAATATCAATAGCAAAACAAATAAAGAGTGATCAAACACTTCACACAATGCCTTGAAGGTAATAGCAATGATTCCCTAGCTCTCAAAGCTCGTGGGTCATCAAGCATTCCAAATGCAAAGATGTAAACAATGCCAGTATTAAACAGTGAGCTCATAAACAATGCATGATGCCCTAGCTTGTAGCCCG
>MU228409.1:1890058-1901539 GCA_018584345.1 Thuja plicata
TATATATATAATATGTTGAGAGTAATCCTTCTCGAGGCACCTATTTTAATCAACCCTAATTCCACATGAAAAATTGGCGCACTCGAGAAGGATTACTCTCGGTGTATTATATATATATAGGTATATATATGCTAGTTAAATAATATTTAAAAAATATTTAATTACTAAGCCATGAATAAAACTAATTTATAATGCATAGAAGATATAACAATGCAAAGATGGCACTTGAGACCGATGTAGTAGCATTGGGGACGAGACCAAAATGTGGTTGAAAGATCAGAAGTCATTCCAAGTAACAGAGAAATCAAGAAGGCTAAACGCCATCGTCAATTGAAGACAAATAGGCGTTTTAAAGTCAATAGATGAGTGGACTAGGGAAGAGAACTAAAAGATAACAAAAAGATAGAAGGCCACAGGAACTCAATGGGAAGAGAGGTGAAAGGTTGCATATGGAGAAGAATTGAAGGAGCTACTCATTATGTTTAATGGAATAGCAAAGCATTCATAGAGTGGTGGTATGGCACAGGAAAGAAAGAGAGAGACTTTGTGGAGGAGAACACAATAAACCATGAGTGGGGGCTATATGTAGAGAACAGAGGGAGCATATATACATAGAAAAATATGGTGTGTGTTAGAAAGATTCAATTTAAATATTGTAGATATGATTTGTGAAGGTAGGGATACAATAAACTAATTGAATAAGAAATTTGAGTAGATGATATGTAAGAAAATGTAAGAGAGAATGTGCTAGAGGAAGAAAATAGATGGGTGTGTAGAGGATAGCAAAGGGGGAAGACACAATGTATGATGAGAGAAGAGACAATGTAAAGGATCCAGAAGTAGATGATATGCAAGAAAATTTAAGAAGAAGAAAATAGATGGGTGTGCAAAGCATAGCAAAGGGGGAAGGCACAAAGAATTATGAGAGAAGAGAGACAATGTGAAGAATTCATAAGTGAAGGCACCAGGTAAGATTAAAAGGGGTTTTAATAATGCAGATTTAAAATTGATAAGAGGCATGTACAAAGCAGGAAATAGATCACCCAACAAAGGGGAGTGTAAAATATTAGGGGTGGCATGAGTTTAGAAAGGTTAAACAACCCTTCATAGTGGGCGCAAGACAAAGAACTGCTAAATAGAAAGGAAGTGTGAGAAAAAGGAATATGCTTGGACATGAAATGAATTTGAATGAAGAGGGTGCGTGGAAATAGACGGGAGAATAATATCAATAGAAGTAAATAAAGATAGGGCAAGAAAGGAAGATGCATGGAACATAAAGAAATAAATGCAAATTTTAGTTGTAATCTTTATTTTATATATATATAAATTGATGAAACAATTGTGTGGTTTAAGGTTTAAAGCATAGATAATCAATTTGAATTTGAATTCACAAATTAATGAAATATCTTTCATGTATGGTTTTGTGAGTTTGTTTTCTTATTGAGTTTTGTTAGTTGTGAGATTGGGTTTATCCATCATCTCAACTACATGAAATGGTATTAAATCTTGAAGATTGGTATGGTGAGTTTGAAGATAGTGGAATGAGAGATTTGGAATGAAAAGAGGTTTCTATGAGTTAAGAGACAAGTGACCAATTAATTTGTAGGGAGAGATAAAGTAATTTTCCTATAAGAGATTTTGGGAAAGTAGAGAAGAGGGTGTCATCTTTCAATAAGTGAGAATAGGTATAAGATAATTTCAGAATGTGTGAGTTTGTTAGCCTCTAGTAGGGGTTAAGGTTGTGTAGAAGGTGCATGAGAGAGAGCCGTGTCTTCTAGAAACCTTTTGTTGCGTAGAGGATAACCAAGTGCAAGTTTTGTTACAAGTGGAGTCCTACAGCTGCAAAGGGACAAATGAGTCAATGAAGAAATTGTTGGAGTATGATATTGAAAGGAAGGATGAGTTGGGTAATGAGGAGACTCGTGAGAACTACATTTTGGGAACAATATTGGGAAGAAGAAGGAAACAAAAAGTTCCATGAATAATTAAAAAAATCTAGGTCAGATTAGACATATTGGAAAGAGAGATTGAAATGGAAGAGAGAAGATAGGAGGATAGTACAATAAGGACTCGAGAAGAGAAAATTGTTGCCCTTGGAAAGAAGAGAAAAGAGGAGACATTGTTCACTATGGATCGTTAGTCAACTAATGAAAGTAGAGAGTGTAATGGAGGTGATTTGGTACTGAGCACAATTTGAATAGAAGAGGAAGTTTAGGAAGTGAACGTGAGAGTCCTAAATTCAATGTGAGAGTTGGAGAAGATGAGAACAGTTTCCTATTGAAAGAAGAGATGAGAAAGATAGAAAGCTTATTTCAAAGACAAATAATAGGAGAAAGTGTCAAGTAGATGGTACCAAGCCTAAAATTTTACGGTCACCCCTACCTGTCATATGAATTTTTTATGACCGTTTGGTAATTTTAATGCCTTTTATTTTATGTTTTAAGAAAAATATCAATTGTCAATATTTTTTAAATCCGCGAATAAATTAATAAATGATTTTATTTAATAAAATTAGTAATACACATATTAAACATAATAAATATAGATACAAAGAATGTAAAATTATAAAATAAGTATAAATAGTAATATATGCAAAAGTCTCTTCTAAATTTATACGTTTTATTTGGAAAAGATAATAAATTAAAAAATAATTAGTAATATATTCAAAAATCTCAAATTAACTAAGCAGGTTTCTAAGTTCATATGCTTTATTTTAAAAGAATTCTAAATTAATATAAATATATAATAAATAATATAAAAGCACGTATATTGCATACTAATAATGTAATTAGTAAAGCAAGTTTCTAAGATTCATATATTTCGTTTTAAAAAGATTCTAAATAAGATGAAAATATAATAATCAAAATAGAAACATATATATTATAAAATAGCATATTTGTATTATTCAATAAATAGTATATTGCCTATAACAAATTTTGATGGTTTATTTATAAATTTAAGTGTCATATTTACAGTTTTATAAATATTTAGCCTGTCAATCCATACACTCCAATAAATTTCTAGTCTATCATATACAGTTCAAAAGTGAAAAAAAATGACCAATACGACCATCAAATTTTAGTTTGGATGACATTGAAGAGGGAGAAATTATAGCACCAGTTGATTGTTTAGGGGACTTGCAGATATTGGAATAAATGGTGCAGCATAGTGAAAGAGAGGAAATTATTATATGTAGATGTAATATTTGTGCCTTGGTATGTAGATGTTGCAAATATAGTACAGATGAACAACTGGAATAAGTAAAGTTATGGTTTTCTAAATTTAAGAAAGATGGTGAGATGAATGAAGCAATGAGTGTAGAAGTGCTAGTGCAAATGGATTTTGTTTTAGAGGACACTTTGATGTTAGTGCAGGTGCATATTGGTCGAGGCGGCTAGAATATTGTGTCCCCACAAAGTTAGAGAATAGTGAAGGACACAATTGGTAGAGGAGGTTGGACTATGATGGAATTGATTCCACGTTGAGAAAGAAGAATGGAGAACATAGTTGTTTGAAGAGAAGAATACTCATTTTGGCTAGGTGTTGGAAGAGGAGAAATAAAAATTGAATTTGTGGTATTTTTTCCAATGAAATAGTTCACTGCATGTTTCATTCAATCTAGAAGGGTAGTTCAACCACTCAACTCCATTTTGTGATCTATTCTCACAAACTTCCTACCTAGCACGTGTTTGATGTAGGAGCATCCAAGCGGACACCAAAACATGGAAGAAAGATCATAATTCATTGCAAGCAAATAGGGAAGTCAAGAAGGATAAACACCATTTTCAATTGAATAAAAAGAGACATTTTAAAGTTGACAAATGAGTCAACAAGGGACAAAGACAAAGATTACAAAAAATGTAGAAATTCATAGGATATGAATGGAAAGAGTCATGTGAGCAGAGGTGAAAAGCTACATAGGGAGACTAATCAAAGGAGCTACTATTTTTATTAAATGGAATAGAAAAAAAAATTCATAGAGTGGGGTGTGGTCCAGGATAGAAAGAGAAATAGATCGCACATTGGAAGAAAAGAAAACAAGATTGGAGGCCATATGTAGAGAATAGAGGAGGCGTATAGATATAAAATGATATGTTGTACATTATAGAGATGCAATTTAAAGATTGCAGATACGATTTGTTAAGGAAGGGAGACAACACTAGTTGAATAAGAAATTGCGAGTGTAGAATATGTAAGACAATGCAATAGAATTTGCAAGAGGAAGAACATAGATGTGTGGGCAAAGGATAACAAAGGGGGTGCACAAAAGGGTGGAAGGGAAGGCACCAAGTAAGATTTAAAAGAATTATAATAATGCATATTTAAAAATTTTAAGAGGTGTGCACCAAGAAGGGAAGAGATCACACAATAGAGGGGGAAATGGAAAATGAGAGGTGGCATGGAGTTTAGAAAGGTTAATGACCCTCTGTAGTGGGCACAAGACAAAGAACTATTGCATAAAAATGAAGTGTGCAACAAAAGGAATACGCTTGGAGATGAAATGAAGTTAGTTGAAGAGGGCACAAGGAAACAAATGAAAGAATAAAAGAAACTAAAGTAAATAAAGATAAGGGGCCCTTACTATTTTAAGGTTAGAACTATAGGGTTGGCACAAGATGTGTCGAACTAGAGAAGAAATAAATTTATAAATTTTAGTTGTAATCTTTATGCTCAGTATATATAAATTAATAAAATAATTGTGTAGTTTAAGTTCTAAAGTGTGGATCATTAATTTGAATTTATGAATCAATGAAATGTCATTGATATGTGGTTTTATGAGTTTATTCTTTGGTTGAGTGTTGTTAGTTGCAAGATGGGCTTATCTTTGATTGCATGAAATACCTATCATAATGCTTTAAGCCATGAATTTGAATTATAACTTATTTATATGCATTTACCATTGAATTAATCTATAAAGTACCAAATATTATAATAAGAAATGAACTAAACTTATACTTAAAAATAAAAATTAACTTTAATATTTTTCCATTATTACAATAAAAATACAAAATAGATAGTTTCTAAAGAAGAGTCAAAAAATTTAGAAACAAATTAACTAAAAAGTATAATGCTTTTACAACTATCTTAGTTTACATTTGATAAATGGTGAATCTTACATAGTTTTTGTAATTTTTGAAGAAATTCGTAGTAACAAATGAGAATGAATAATACTTAGACATATTAAGCTTAGAATTTGTTATGAAGTGATATTAAAATAAAATCTATCTTTGATAGTGAGGGATATGATATTAAGATTTTGGGAGTAGGGGAGATGACCCCATAGTTTATATTTTATGATGTGAAATGTATTTAATAATTAATATCAGAAGATGTATATGTGATATTTAATATGAATATTTGACATATCAACATAGAATATGCATATGACATGTCACATTTGTACACGTGACGAAAGTATAATACATATCATATCACTCATTTAACAAAAATTGATGTATATTTGAACTCAAGCATGCAATCTTTTTAATGATCAATTTAGTATTAAACATAGAAACCTTTACCACAAGTGTCAGAAATCTTGTAACTTAAATTCTACTTAATACATTTAAAGATATATATAATTAAGAATCTAATATTTTGATAACCTGTGATATTAACATGGATGTCCATGTTGTCCTTGAAGGCAATATACTCTAAAACTAGCAATCACACCTATGTGTGCAATGGGTACGTCGAAGAGGTGTAGAAGGTCAGTTAGGGAACATTTTGCTCAATTTTTTGCATATATTAATGAAGTGCAATTTACTAATTAATTTAAATAACATTATAGATCTTCATTATTATTGTATTTCAAAACAATATTGATTATTAATTGTTTGATTTTAAAAGTTTTCTTCAAAAGACTGATTTTTTTAAAATCAACTTTAGTAATATTTTGCATTAAAACATGAAGCATCCACCAATCATATCAAAAGGTGATTAAAAATTTACATGATCAAAAAAAAAAAATTAACCGTTTTAATAGACTTCATTTTATTTATAAATTTCAAAGTTTGATTTTACTTGTAATTTTAATATTAAATTAATTTTTTTTAATGTTTCAAAAACTTTAATTATTTTTTTGATCGGTGATAAGGTTATGTTTTTATTAATAGAAAGTCAGATTATAGTTTGGCCTGAACTAGTGGTAGTTACAATAGAGAACTACCTCTCCCAAAGACACAGTACATGCAAAGAGGACTTATTAACAAGTCCAAAAGTTAAGATTTGTTGGATGCTCCACCTTTCGAATATGAGCATAAAATCATATCAAAGCCTCCCTCATTTCCCTTCTTATCTATTTTCCCTTAAACTACTTGCCAACCTTCTTCCAACTTTTCCGCCTCCTTCTACCACATCAATGGCTCATCCATGCATGACCTTGTCTCTCTTCCATTGCTCCGAGAGTTCCTCTCTAAAAAAAGTCATGCACCTCCATTGTTGATACCGTCACTAACACACTCCTTCCCACTAACATCGATCTTTGAATCCTTACTTGCACTCTCCTTCTGAACATAAGACTCAACATTGCTCGTCTTTTTTAATGTTTTTTATTGTCTTTTGATGTGTTTACCACAAGATTTTCCCCCAGTCGAAACCTTTTCAACCTCACTCCTCATATCTTATCGCCTCTTCTCATCACCCAAGTCTTGGGCATGTTAAGAATAACAATCCACAAGACAACTAAGAGGGGGGGTGAATCAGTTGTGATATAGATTATTAAACTTTAAACTTTATAAATCAAATATGCAAATGTAAATGATAACACAATAATACCAACACCATAACACAATATTTTTTGTCGAGGAAACCCTATTAAAGGTAAAACCTCGGTGGGAATTAACACCCACAAATAATGTACTGAGAGTATAGTATCCATGTTAAAAGATTTATCCCTGTTAGGAGCTTGTTACAACATTATAGTACATAGTCCCTATTAGGAGATAGACCCTATTAGGAGTCAAAAGAAATAGTAGGCTCACTACCAAGGCACACTGCCCAAAGAAGGTTAAATCCACTCTCAAGGATTTACAATCCGAACAAGTGTATAAAGCAAATACACAATCCAGTGAACTGTCTAATAGCAACTGTCTTTGCTTGGTCAGTTCCAATGAAGTATTATTCTCATAAACAATGCTCTACATCTAGCAGTCAAAACAAGCCTCGCATCTTTCACTTCTTTCCTTTTCAATCTGTGTCACATCTTTTCAAAAGAAAAGATCACTCATATATACCCTCTTATAATAATTCATTAGGTCGGCTAGTTAAGCTTTCCTAATACACAAATAATTGTTTAACCCCTTGCTAAGATACACACGGTACCTATAACAAGTAAACATCATTTACAATCCATCAATTATGCTTCCAGGTCTACAATCCATGCTCACAATTCATTTTACATGCTACATGTCTGAAGTTGGCCACCAAATAGGTCTTCTTCATAATACACACCACAATTGACGTCAACAGTCATCTAACAACAATCTAACTCAACCCATTATTCCAACATATGTCAGTTGTCCACTAATAAGCTCGCATCACCTAAAATATCTTCGCCAGAAATATATACCCGAAACACACAGACCTGCTCTATCTAGAATCACAGTTAAAGTCTAGAAAACCAGTCTTCACCAAATCAACTGTAACAACCGCAATATGCAACATAAAGCCAAGAGACCTTAGGAATAAGGTCAACACACATCTATCTACATAAATTCAACTTCGATCATTATGAATCATCCGTACAGTGTACATACACTTCTTCCAGTCAGTCCGTCCTTTCCACATATGTTGACATCAGTGAAAAAACATGAATATCAACAGCATGATCAGTAACCAAAACTGATATCATCCAACAATCTCCCCCTTTGGTATTGATGGCAACATATGGGAAAATCCACATGCATCAACCCAAAAGTACTCTCTCTCAATACAATCTTCTCAATATCCTCAATATAAATCTCTCCAAACAGTAGGGATTTTCACATAGATTCCTTCCCCCTTTGACAGCAATGGAAAAGGGTGTCATAACTCATCTGTAGTCTTTTGTAAGGTGTAGCTTTTTTCAAATCTTCATTTCCATCAACCAGGTGCAAGATCGCCCAAATGTACTCCATAGTCTTCTCCTGCAATCACTCCCCCTGAGGAGTAGATCCATACATCAAGTCCAGAGAATGATATAGATATGAGATCCACTGGACTGATGCATATCTGCATCATTTCATTACCACTGGGAGGGGCCACCACCCCAAGCATGCCTCTGAGATATTCAAAAGCATCTTTTGGCAAAGGTTTAGTAAATATATCTACTATCTGTTACTTTGTGCTAATATACTCCAGTTTAATCTCTTTATCTTCTACCTTCTCCCTCAAGAAATGATACTTAATAGAAATATGTTTAGTCTTTGAATGGATTACAGGATTCTTCGACATATTCATTGTGCTAGTATTATCACAATGGACAACCACTGGTTCTTTAAAAATTATTCCAATGTCCTTCAACATTTGTTTCATCCAAACAAATTGTGTATAGTTTATTGCAGTAGCAACATACTCCGACTCAGCAGTAGATTGAGCAATACAGTTCTTCTTTCTCAACCAAGAAACCAATCTTTTTCCAAAAAAAAATGCACCACCACTTGTACTCTTCCTGTCATCCATATTATCTGCCCAATCAGCATCAGTATAAGCCTACAAAGTAAAATCTTCTAATTTTTCATACCACAATCCCTATTCTATTGTCCCTTTCAAATATTTGAAAATTCTTTTTACAACAGCAAAATGTGTCTCTTTAGGATCTGCCTGATATCTAGCCACAATTCCAACTGCATTGGTAATATCTGTTCTAGTGTGAGTTAGATATGGTAGACCTCCAATCATCGATTTGTACTTAGTTTGTACAACACTTTGAGTCTCATCACTATTAGTCAGTTTGTTTCCAATCTTCCATTCCAAACTTTTTCAACATTTCCTTAAGATACTTGGTCTGAGATATAAAAATGTCATTCTTACTATGATTAATTTGCAAACCAAGAAAAAATTTCATCTCACCAATCATTGACATCTCGAATTCATTTTCCATTTCTTTAGAAAATTTCTTACTCATCTTATCATTGCCTCCAAAAATGATGTCATCAACAAGAACTTCTACAAAATTAAGATTCCATCTTCATTAGTTCTCAAATATAAATTACTGTCTGCGTTACCTTTTCTAAAACCAAGATGAAGTAGATATTTGTCTAGTCTTGCATACCATGCTCTTGGTGCTTGTTTTAGTCCATATAGTGCCTTCTTCAATCTGCAAACCATTTTTTCATCATCTATCAAAGGAAAACCATCAGGTTGCTTAATGTAAACTTCTTCTTCTAGATCACCATTCAAGAATGTTGACTTCATTTTCGTATGATAAACCTTAAAGTCTTTATGTGCAACATAAGCAAGAAATAATCTCACAGCTTCCAATCTAGAAACATGAGCAAATGTTTCTTCATAGTCTATGCCTTCTTGTTGTGAATAGTCTTTACATACCAGTCTTGCCTTATTTCTTACCACTGTTCCTTCCTCATCCATCTTATTTTTGAAAACTCATTTAGTACCAATCACATTTTTGTTCTTAGGTCTTGGAACCAATTCCCAAGTATTTTTTTTCTTTATATATTCAAGTTCTTCTTCCATAGCTTTAGTCCAAGATTCATCTCTACATGCTTCATCAGTAGTCTTTGGTTCAACTTGAGAAATCAAACATATCTCATCTCTAGCTCTAGATCTAGTCATCATACCTTTACTTGCATCACCAATAATTTGATCTTCAGGATGGTTCTTCTTAACATACCTTGGTGTCTTCAGCGTCTAAGTAGCTTCAGTCTGTTCATCTTCAATCTCATTGTCAATCATCAAATATTCTTCAGGTTCAACAGTAACCTCTTTAATTTATGTAATCTAACCATAGTCATATATCCTTTCCTGAATCTGAAAATTTTCATCTATCCTCACATTGGCGCTTTCAATTAGCTTTCTCAATCTCAGATTAAAACATTTATATGCTTTACTCTTAGTGGAATAACCAAGAAAGATTCCTTCATCACTTCTAACATCAAACTTGCCTATCTCATCATCTCTCTTGATATAACATTTACTACCAAATATTCTGAAATATTTTACAGTAGGTGTGTGATCAAATCATAATTCATAAGGAGTCTTACTTGTACCTTCTTTGATCTAAATTTTGTTTAGGGTGTACACAGTAGTCCCAACTGCTTCTCTCCAATGAACATGTGACACATTTCCTTCTAGCAACATAGTCCTTGCAACATCTAATATAGTTATGTTTCTTCGCTCTGCTATCCCATTTTGTTGTGGAGTTCTAGGGGCTGATGTCTGTCTGTATATTCCATGCTCTTCACAATATGTATTAAATAGCTCTGATGTAAACTCTCATCCTCTGTATGATCTCCAACACTTTATCTTCAAACCCGATTCATTCTCAACTTTTGCTTTGAATAACTTGAATTTGTCAAATGCTTCAGATTTCTCTCTTAATTATGTAACCCACATCATTCTAGAAAAGTCATCAACAAATAGTATAAAGTACCTTTCACCATAGTATGATTTTGTTGGTGTAGGACCACATAGATCTGTATGTATCCAACTTCCCTTTTGCTGAATAAACTTTTCTTTTGAAAGTGCTTCTAGTTTGTTTCCCCATAACACACTCTCTACACAGTGTTAGATGGATTTACAATTTTAGGTAGATCTCTTACTACTTTTTTGATACTTGCCTTCACAATGTTATTAAAATTAACATGACAAAATATTTTGTGCCATAACCAACTGTCATCAACCTTCGCAATAAAACAAGAAGCTTCAGATGTGTTAAATTCGAATACATTACCTCTAGATTTAGTACCAAATGTGATCAAGTCTCATGCTTTACTTCTGATAGAGCATTTCCCATCAATGAATTTCAATTGATAACCCTTGTCTACTAACTATCCAACACTCAACAGATTATGCTTAAGCCCATCAACAAGTAATACATTGTCAGTGTTAGTCTTTCCATCCAAAGAAATAGACCCAACTCCAATAATAAGCTTAGGAATATTCTCACCGAATCTAACAACACCACCATCGTGTCTTTTCAAACTCACAAATTTGTTTTTATCTCCACTGTCTATAACCCATTCAAATTTCTTTTCAACTTAGGACACTAAGGCTTTTTCTTCATGCATAGGTTCATCATCCTTAATAGCAATAAATCTAATTTCATCATAGTCACCACCATCATCATCAGATATACCCTCACTAGCATAATAACATTCCTTATCTTTTGAATACTTAGACTTGAAAAACTTGGGTTTGTGCTTTGGAACTCTTGTAGGACATCTAGATGCAAAATGACCAATCTTGTTACATGAAAAACATTTCAAAGGTAATTTGCCTTCAAACTTTCCCTTACCTCTCTTTTCTCTTCTAGAAATCAGT
>MU228409.1:1901589-1919531 GCA_018584345.1 Thuja plicata
TGACCAATCTTGTTACATGAAAAACATTTCAAAGGTAATTTGCCTTCAAACTTTCCCTTACCTCTCTTTTCTCTTCTAGAAATCAGTGCCACAACTTCATCTAGCTTTCTTTCTTCTTCCTGTATCTATTCCCATTCATCAGCATAGGCTCCAAGTTCTTCCCTTAGGTCATTACTGTTGGTACTTGCATTTCTAGATAAGGTCTTTTTGTTCTTGTGCACGGTTGCCTTGAATGCTGACTCAACTTTAGGTAAAGTGTCTCCCAATTCTGCGGCCTCAAATATAGTTAGCTTTCCAATCAACACCTCTCTAGTAAAGTTCGGTGTCAAAGGTATAATCTCCTCTATAGCTTGTACTTTGGTTCTATATGCAGGTGTCAAAGATCTGAGTATCTTCGCAATCACTTCTTCCTCACTGTAAGTACCTCTAGAGTTTCTAATACTAGTAACCACTTCAGTAATCCTCTGTCCACATGCCCTAATGTTCTCATCTTCTCTCATCTTCAATGATTCCATCTTTTTCTTCCACTTTTGTAGCTTTTCCTATTTTGTAAACTTATCTCCAATATATAATGCTTCCAATCTTGTCCAAATCTCATGTGCAGAATCCAAGTCCTTTACTTCAGTGAATTCTCCTTCTGAAAATGCGCTGGTCAAAGATTCCCTTTCAACCATATTACATGAAAATAAATTCTTTTCATCTTCAGTAGCCTTCTCTAACTCATCCTCAGTCGCTATATTTTCATTCTTCTTTGTGATCATCCAGTAATCAATTCTCAGACATAGCAAATGTGTTCTCATCTTGTTCTGTTAACTGTCAAAGTTTTCAGGATCAAACTTTGAACTATCCTTCCTGTAGTAAGTCATCTTCAGGATCACCTCAAGCCGTTAAAATTTATCTCTACACAAGCTCTGATACCAATTGTTAGGAATAACAGTCCACAAGACAACTGAGAGGGGGGGTGAATCAGTTGTGATATAGATTATTAAACTTTAAACTTTATAAACCAAATCTTCAAATGTAAATGATAACACAGTAAATGCCAACACCATAACACAATATTTGTTGTCGAGGAAACCCTATTAAAGGTAAAACCCCGGTGGAAATTAAAACCCACAAATAATGTATTGAGAGTAGAGTATCCATGTTAAAAGATTTAGCCCTATTAGGAGCTTGTTACAACATTACAGTACATAGTCCCTGTTAGGAGATAGACCCTGTTAGGAGTCAAAAGAAATAGTAGGCTCACTGCCAAGGCACACTACCCAAAGAAGGTTAAAGTCACCCTCAAGGATTTACAATATGAACAAGTGTATAAAGCAAATACACAATCCAATGAACTATCTAATAGCAACTGTCTTTGCTTGGTCAGTTCCAATGAATTATTCTTCTCATAAACTCTGCTCTACATCCAAAAGTCAAAACAAGCCTCATAGCTTTCACTTCTTTCCTTTTCAATCTCTGTCACATCTTTTCAAAAGAAAAGATCACTCATATATACCCTCTTACAATAATTCATTAGGCCGGCCAGTTAAGCTTTCCTAATACACAAATAATTGTTTAACCCCTTGCTAAGATTCACATGGTACCTATAACAAGTAAACACCATTTACAATCCATCAATTATGCTTCTAGATCCGCAATCCATGCTCACAATTCATTTTAGACGCTACATCTCTGAAGTCAACCACCAAATAGGTCTTCTTCAGAATACACGCCACAACTGACGTCACCAGTCATCAAACAACAATCAAACTCAACCCATTATTCTAACATATGTCAGTTGTCCACCAGTAAGCTCGCATCACCTGAAATATCATCACCAGAAAGATATACCCGAAACATAGAGACCTGCTATGTCCAGACTCACAGTTACAGTCCAAAAACTAGTCTTCACCAAATCAACTGTAACATCTGCAATATGCAACATAAAGCCAAGCGACCTTAGGAATAAGGTCAACACACATCCATCTGCATAAATCCAACTTCGATTGTTCTGAATCATCTGTACAGTGTCAATACACTTCTTCCAGTCAGTCTGTCCTTTCCACAGAAATATATGTTGACATCAGTGACAAAACATGAATATCAATAGTATGATCAGTAACCAAAACTGATATCATCCAACAGGGCCCTCCTTCAATTTTCCTGAAATATCTGATAAAACTTGCTTAAGTCAATTCTGCATCTTTTGAAGCCAACTCTAATACAATATCCTCCTTTTTCTCCATTGAGTAGAATTTGATTCATTCATCTTTCCACCAAGTTGTCTGGTTAAGCACTCGCTTCTCTGGGAAACTTATAGCCACATGCTTCGTTTGGAAGCATCTTCTACATCTGAAAAGAATTCCTTTGTAATCCACTGGTTGAACCCACTCCCCATTAGCCAAATTTAGCGATAACTCTGCTGGGAGAGCTTTAGTGATGTCCACCTCAACTAGAATAGGAACATAAGTTGAACGAAAAAGAATTTTAGGATCCTTCATCCACACTCATAAATTTACTGAAACTATTCCCAATAGCTTCCAAACATGACTCAAACCATAACTGAAGTAGCAAGCAAGGAAGCCTTACCCATAGGGTAATCTTGTTGCATCTATTTACTCTCCAAATTTTATCCATCTCGTTGTCAAAGGTTACTAAAAAAACTCAGCCCCTCGATAAATTTGAACATTTCCATCCAAAATGGGTTGTTCAGCTCTCCTAATGTGGACCAAAAACCCCTAAATCTCCCAATCAAACTCGTCTACATAAAATATATTGCATTTTCTACTACCTTTGCCTCCACCTCTTTATCCAGGCTGATTGATAATTTATCTACAAGTGGTTCAAAACAAATTGTGCTTATGTTCTTCCCTTTCTTTCCCATAACCGCTTTAGCATACAATCCATGTTCTAAGCCCACTCTGCTCTTCACCTCCCTGCCAGTCTTAAGCTTTGTCTTAGGACTACCTTTATCTCCTTGGTTGTTTTCAAGAAGAGTCCTAGTCTCGCTACTGGAGAATCCATGCGAACCCATCAAACAAACAGGGGCAGAGGAGGAGTTCCCCGGTTCAAACCCCTTGAAATCCTTCCTTTGCATTATGTCAAGCAACATTCCCTCAGCATTACTAGCACAAACCTTGTCATCGACCAGCAAGGAACCCGGATTGGGGCGGGGTTGCGAAGTGCACCACGCTGAGGGAGTTTCCTCCACCCCATTCCCCTTGAGCTAGATAGGAAGTGAATGACTGAACGAAACCCATTGATCGGACCTCCATCTGTCCATACCACAAACGGTCCTCCCTGCGCTGCCACCACACCCAATCCTCAAGCAATCCTTTTCCCGAGAGATGCAACCCTTTGAACCACCATGAAACTCTGTACCAAGGGGCCGAGAAGCCCTACAAACCCTAACAGACACCGCTCCATTCGCCTGCAGCAGTGAAGCCCTAGACGCAACAACGGTCGAGAGTGTCATTTCAATTTATCAAATATAAGCTTATTAAAATTATAAAACTTACTTTTATTTAAGAATTTAAATATATATTCTTAATTTAATAATAAAATTTTATTTGTTAATATTGAGTCTCTCTCTCTCTCTATATATATATATATATTGCTCGATCACTATATCTCTCCATTTATATAATTATTCATATATGTCTCTCCTTCCTCTCTATCTCCCTATCCCTTGCATCTTTGTCTCTCCCTCTATCTTTCTCTGTCTCTCTATCTATTTCTATCTATCCTCCTCTCTCCATTTTCCTTGCTCCCCCTCTATCTCTCAATATGTATGAACCTCATTCTTTTCATTCATCTCTCTCCCTCTCCCTCTTCCTAGACCTCTATATCTATATCTCTTTTCCTCTCATATGTCTCTTAATAATCATTCTTCCATCTCTCTCTAGATCTCATTAATTTTCCATCTCTCTCTACCCCTAGATATGTTTGTCTCTACCTCTATATATATACTAATTACTATCTCTATCTTTATCATTCTATCCCTCCCACTCTTAATTTCTACCTCTTTATATATTTATCTCTTCTATCCTCTACGTATCACTCTCTCCTCTCTATTTTCCCCTCTCATCCTCTCCATGTCTACCCTCATTTCCCATCTCTGTCTCTATCTCCTTATCCCCCTCTCTCTTGCTCATCCCCCTACCTCTGCGTCTCTCCTTATTGCAAACATAGTGTGGGCTTATTGGTATTGGGGTGTGATTATCTTCCCAAACAACAACATTTGCTAAATGATCTATCAATCCACTTCATATGTTGCACAAATGTATGTGGCTAATAGAATAAAAATTTTTCCCTATTTGATTTTTCACACCTCTTTGGTGTACCTATTGCATTTTAATATGTATTTAGTACATATTATCTAATATTATGATACCCATATTAAAATTAATATATTCTTTCTCTGTTAGGGGGATACTTTATATGTATACACTTCATAACATGAAAAGAGCTTATACATTTATATATTACTTTGCTAACCCAATAATCTCCTTCTACTGTATTTGTGTATACCTCTATAACATATCTATCTCTATTTGTCCCCTCTTCGGTGTACCAATTGTTCTCTATTTAATTTTTCTTTGTTATGCTATAGACTGCTCAAGCATCTGCATTGTATTACTTTCGGGTATTTTATTCGGAGTTATCAGTGCACCAATATAAAGGTACACCAATTTTTATAATGGAAGATATAAATTAGGAAAAATTATGGGGAAACCAAAAAATGAATGCATCAGATGTTTTCAATGGCAGTCCTTCTCTTTGCACCTTTGGTGATCGTTGGATTGAACTATCAGCGTCTTCACTTGAAATAAGAAATGCCTTCGACATAATTATATGTTTTTTTGTTTCCACTTTTCCAAAAGTGAAGAAAATACACTCTTTCTTCCCACATTTCTTTTCATCTTTTCCAATGCTGAGTTTCACAACAAAGTTGATGAGAGTTGGTCCTTAGTTAAACAAAAAAAATTATGACACTTCTCTATCCCTCCCCTCAAAACTAACATGACCCATATGTCAACTCATTTAGTGTATTGATTTGTTGATACAAGCACTTTTTAATTAAAAATAACATGCTTTTGTTGGAATGATATAAAGTACAACAATGTATACCAAATTCCCATCCAAAATATCATGTTGGAATGATCTAAAGTGAACAATGTATACAATCCAAAATAAACAATTAAATAAAAATATTGTCCCTATAGTAAGGGATAACACATTGATAATGATGTTACTCCCATGCATATCCTCCCAACAACTCCAGGTTGTGGATAGACATTCAACTGGTCAATGATGATAAATAGTTTTTTTTACCAATAAATATAAAAATAAACATCATACTGCAGAAGTCCCACACTATGGATAAGGAGTACAGGTGTCAGGCGACATAACGTGGACGGGAAGTTTGCTTCCCTGCTGGAACATGACGGCAAAGCTGCCGAGAAATATTCCCTTGCCAGTCATCAGATTTATTGGGCAAATGGGCACTGCAAGAAAGAAGCACACGTACTGGGTAAGAAAAGTCCACGCGTTCAATTTTATTCCCCCCGCTCCTATATTTCCATTTTCATGTTTTTATCTTTTCTTCTGGCCTTCTTTAGATCTGCAATTACGAGAGATAAAGAGGGGGCCTTCAAAGCTTTCAATTGATTCTGATTTTGTCTGAATCCATCCATTGTACACAGAGCTATGAGTGTTTCTGTGTGAAATGATTTTTTTTCCGTTTTTACTTTACATATATGGTGTGCTCCTGCATAATTATGTTGTGGGTAAATCCTGCATTGTCGTTTTTGTAGTTGGATATGTCCATTGTTGTTAAGCAGGAGTAGGGCACCATGATAGGAAGGATTCCGTCATGTAGAGACCCCACTGCAACACCTAATAATGATAGTGAGTTTTTGGTGAAAGAAGAAGACAACGTGGAGAACAAGTGTTTGTCTTCTTCTTCTCTTTCTTCAATAGGAGAGAATAGCAGCAGTGGGAACCCTTCTACATTGACCACCTGCTGTGATGAGGAAGGCTCAGCAGATATGGAGGTTCAAAGCTCCTTTAAGGGTCCACTTGATACTCTCAGCTTACTGGAGGATTCATTGCCTATAAAGTAAGTTTTGTGTTCTTCCTTTGTCTGAGATGATTTTACCCTTTTCTTGTTTTTGGTATGTGGAATTTCATTTTTTGCAGAACAGGGGATTAAATGGTATCCCTACCTTCTAAGAAAAAAATTCAGTGCGGGAAATTAAGTGGGTGTTTTTCTTTTTCTTATTTTTGGTAAATCCTAATTTTAATTTTTTCGGAGCTTAGGATCACGTTCCAGTTGTGTTAATGGTTTCCGGAAGTGGGTATTAGATTGATATACCACAAGAGCTTAATTCTTCGGATTCCCTGAAATTATGTATTCAGTACCCAGTTGGGTCAATTGTTATTTTCCGTGGACTAGCAAGTACTCCAATTTAGGGCCTTGCATTTGAGTGTTTGGGTGTTCTGATAGTAAGGTCCAGCATCTCCTTCAAGTCGTGATTGTTCGTTTAGGGCACCCGGTCTGATTCCCTTTCTATTGAGATTACGTTACATCTAAAATATTGCATAAACATGCCTATCTATTGAATTTCACAAATGCTTGCCTCTTTATAGTTTTTATGCATTTAGATCCCTTGTTATATACTAGTAAATTTTATTCTTGGGGTGTGGATCCACACTGATTTGAGGGATCTATGGAAGATGGAACTGTAAGCATCTGAGACTGGAAAGAGGTAAATGCTGTCTTTTGACTCAATCAAATTATTTTAGCTTTTATCTGCACAAGATTCTACCCAAATGTTTTTTATGAGGTAAAGGTAACTCATCTCCAACATCAACATTCTGTAATGGGGATGGACACTCCACAATAACACTCCAGTAGGGGTTTGATCTTTGATCCTTTGTGGCAATAACCATAGTATCACAAATTAACCACATATGCACAGGATTTCATCCAAACGCATTTTATCTTCGAATGAACAATCTACAGCACTCAACAATAAAAACACTCTATTATAACACTCAACAATAACACTCCATCCAGTAGGGGATGGACGCTCTTCAATTACACTCAGTAATAACACTCCATTAAGGGTTTGATTGAGCCTTGGTGGCAAGAACCACAATGTGACAAATTAAAACCATCAAGATTTTACCCAAATACCAATGACAATCTCACAATAGTAATTTTTGAACATGTAAGCAAGTGAGATTGATGAACAGAGTGTGACCCAATCTTTTCTGAGGATTGGGTGTCGTCATTATGAGAGTGCATAATCTTGTTTCTGTGACAATTGTTATGCTTTTGTTTGCAAAACGTTTTTAAAGTGTGATAATCCCTTGTGGGTATTTGTCTTTTGGTTGTTAAATATCTAAGATCTTTGTTTGAAATCAATAATGAAGTGGGTGTCTTTGCAGAACATTAATAAAAGAAGGATAAATTGTCCTTTGGTAATTTTCTGATGGAATGAGTTTTATATTTTATTGTGGTGAAGAAAATATTAGGGCTACATGTGTAGAAGAGGAAGATGGATGTAGTACTATGTGGAACTTGCCATTGTTAACAAAATAGGGTGCAACATCTTTTTTGTTGGGTACATAACTAAATGTTTCACCTGTGAAGGAGATACCCTGATACACTATTACAATCTCACAGTTGAAACTGGTTGGTTTGGTTGAGGCAGCAGAGTGCAAGACTTCAATTTTAAAGACCATAAATAAACAATAGCGACTGTGATAAGGAGTTACAGCACTGTTGTGATATTAAAATAGATGTTTTATTGTTGTGATATCAAAACAGATATTTTTTGGGACCTGTTCCGATGTTTTTCATTTCTGTTCCGATGATTTTTCATTTTTATATATTTTTCTTCAAAATTTGACAAAGGAGAGTTTTTCTTTTAATGACGTGCAGAAGAGGTATTTCAAAGTTCTTCACAGGAAAATCAAGGTCCTTCACAAGTTTGTCCGATGCAATTTCCATCAAAGATCTTTCCAAACCAGATAATCCTTACAATAAGAGACGAAGGAATTTGTTAGTCTCTGGGAATAACTGGGATAGAAATCGTTTTTGTCCTACTGGAAACACCAGTGCTGGAATATCCAAGAAGGCAATTCGTTCTAGCAAAAGCACATTGGCCCTTGCCGTTTCTATGAGTAATATGGAAGGCTATGAAAATGAGTTAAGGCTTCCTCCTCTTCCTCCATTGCCTCCCCATGCAAAGTTCCAGAGTACTGGTGCTCCACCAACCTCGTTTTCCATAAGATCATTCTCTTTAACAGATTTACAAGGCATTGACAGTCAGCCTGGTTTTGCAAAGATTTTGAGGTAACATCAACAGTAACTTTATCTGTACAGGACAATGTGTTTCCTTCATACTAGCCAGCAACTAGGACAGAGGGAAAGCATACATAATGACAAGCAGAATCATATACCAAAGGCCCAAATGGGATTGACAGCGACGAGTAAATTGATAGGACTAATGTAGCAAAATATCTCTGCTAGCTCTTAATTGTTTACGCAACTACTTACCAATTAACCAAAGACTAATGCTCCATGTACATCATACTACACAAGCTCTTTACATGAGCTGTACTGAAAGAGGGCCTTATAAGGTAAATTTAACTTTGCAAATATGGCTTTGTCATTGATGAGCACTTTTATCGTTTATATCATAAGAGACTAATGTCTTGTTTGTTTGGATTTTTTTTTGAAGTCGTATAATGTGCCTATCATGGTGTTATGGACTCTGCCAAAAAAAAATTGCCCATTTGGATGAGATGGGTGATTTCACTGAATAATTTTGGTTCCTTGCTTCTATCAAAGTTCTTAGCCATCTTATAAATTGAAATAGGAAGTTTTAGAAAAACAATCGGTCTAGCTTACAATGATGTTTAGGATCACATTCAATCATCTATCATTTCCTCTTTCCGTTTACAAGGATCGCACTCAATGACACAATCAATTGCTCTGGGAGTCATCTTAAACATTAATCTTAATAAAATCCAGAAAGTTTTGGGGAATCATTTTGCTCCAGTGATAGATGATTGAGTGTCATCCTAACATCAAATCCATCATTTGTTCTAAGAGTCATCTTAAACATCAATCTTAACTAAATTCTGAAAGTTTTGGGAAATCATTTGCTCTTTCACAATGGTAGATCACTTTCACAATGATAGATCATTGAGTATCATCTTAAACATCAATTCCAGTGTCATTTTTAAGAAAAATGCTCTTTTACCAATGATATCATTGAGTCTCATCCTAAACATGAATTACAGCGTCATTCTTAAAAAATTGCTCTTTCACAATGATAGATCATTGAGTGTCATCCTAAACATCAAATCCAGTGTCATTCTTAAAAAATTGCTCTTTCACAATGATCACCCTAAACATCAAATCCAGTGTCATACTAAAAATTCGTGGAGTTTTGGGGAAGAACAATTGATAGAATATTGAGTGTCACCTTAAAAATTCAAGAGAATTCTGGAGAAAAGACAAATGATAGAAAATTCATATTGTTTGGGGAAGATCAAATGATAATATATTGAGTGTCATCTTAAAAATTCAGCCCAAAAGATCAAACAATAGATTATTGAGTGTAATCCTAAAATTTCAGAGAATTTTGGAAAGAACAAATGATAGATTATTGAGTATCAGCCTAAAAATTCAGAGAATTTTGGAAAAGAACAAATGACAGATTATTGAGTGTCATCCTAAAAATTCAGAGAATTTTGGAAAAGATCAAATGACAGATTATTATGTTTCATCCTAAAAATCCAGAGAATTTTGAAAAAGAAACAAGATGATAGATTATTGAGTGTCAGCCTAAACATCAAGATTATTAAGTATCATCCTAAAAATCCAGAGAATTTTGAAAAAGAACAAAATGATAGATTATTGAGTGTCATCCTAAACATCAATCTTAACTAAATTCAGAAAGTTTACAATTCCTATAAGATATAAAGAACAAAAGGAGGAGAAAGTTTACGATTCCTAAAAGATATAAAGAACAAAATAAAGAGAAAAGAACAAATGATAGTGTCATCCTAAACATCAATCTTAACTAAATTTAGAAAGTTTACAATTTCTAAGATATGTGGTTTGTGTGAGATGGGAGATGATATCCAAATTGTTTGGAATTATTCTGTATGTCAGTATTTTTGAGGGATGAAGCTTAGTTTCTTTGTTTGCCTTATACGACCTACTCTTGTAGAGAAGACCATGAATTAGTGCTATAAAATATACAATTACGTCACTATGGATATGAATGAGTTTGGAAATATACGTCATTATGGCTTTTCTTTCTCGGTTTTAAAGTTGGCAGTCGTTGAATTAACCAAACTTTGTTATACCTATTTGCTGTCACTCTATTTTATTTATGAACCATTCTAGAATTTAATGTTATTGAATTTATTTAAGAATTTTGAGATTTGACTGCATTGCTTTGTCTTTAGATATAATTTTGGAGATTTGTCTGCACGTCTTTGTCTTCATATATACCTACATTAACACATTTGGATTCAGAAAATGAATGTGGCGCTGTCTTAGTGAACTTATCCAAACTTAGACAAATCAAATATTAAATAAAACATTAGCTATTTTTTCCTCTTTCTAAATAAATATTTTTGAGCAAATAGTTAAACAAAATTTTCGGATGAAGAATAGAATCCTGGAATAAAGAATTGGGATTGGAATAATAAATGCATGAGTGTATTTATATAATTTAAATAACTTAGAATTTAGATGGAGGAGTACGTTGTGATGAAATGTTGGAATAGGTCTATCAATGAGCAGAAAAAATAAGATTTTATTTAGCCAAACCATTCATAATTTATAAATTAATCATGTTTTACTCATGTTCAGATTTATATCTACGATATATGGGAATGAATTGGCAAACTATGTTATTTAAAGTGGGGTGGCATCAATAGCAACACCTAAATCTAATCAAATAGAACAATTCAAAGCACATAGAAAAATGAATGAATAAAATGAATTCAAAGCACATAGAAAAATGAATGAATTAAATGAATGGAGAAACGGTGTATTTATTTCAAAATGAATGAATAAATGTTGTATTCATTTCATTCGCAATAAGTACACCAAACCATTAGGCATTATAAGGCTTGTAAGGCATGCAACAACCCGAGGTTAAAGGACTCATAATCTAGTATATTAGATTTCACTATGAGCACATTAAGGGCCCGTTTGGTTGGGGAATTGAAAAATAATGCAAATCATGGTTATCTATACTCTGGTTATGCAAACCCCGGTTATGCTTTTTTGGGACTGTTTGGTTGCCCTGGAAGATGGATTTGTAAATCCACATTTCAACAGTTAAATCGACGCAATGCTCCGGACCCGACAAGTTATATAAACCAATTTAATCATGCAAACCTTGGAGTGCAGTGGACCCGACGGCGAAGTTAAAATGGCTTTAATCTCTATGAAAACCATGGAGATGAAAGTCATTCCACCTCTTCAGCAGGAATTTGGACATCCACATTTTTACACAAATGG
Organism: Thuja plicata; assembly: GCA_018584345.1. Lineage (NCBI taxonomy): Eukaryota > Viridiplantae > Streptophyta > Pinopsida > Cupressales > Cupressaceae > Thuja > Thuja plicata. The sequence goes on from MU228409.1 coordinate 1,913,135, forward strand.
GGATTTGCAAATCCGTATTCACATTCAATTTAGAGGTCACCAAACAAGGAATTGCACCCCATAACCGGGTTATGGGCTGCATAACCCGGTTATAGGGTGCAACCAAACGGGCCCTAAAAGTTTAACCTTCTTCACAAACCTAGAGAACACACATCACGAGATACCAATCCCCTCGAGATACCAATCCCTTCCATTCAACACCAGTTTAACCTTCATAAACCTGAAGAACACACACATCAGGATATATGAATCCCCTCCACTCAACACTGATTCAGTAAGAGGCTCTAATCTCTTTAAGAGGCACCAACCTTTGGAATTCGCTAAGTAGAAGGCACCAACCTTCGAGAAGTGAAGGAGTATAATATTTGGATCTACCCAAGATCCCTTCAAGGACTTTAAAGTGTGCCCGCAACTTAGGGCGGGGTCTTATGGAGGGGGGCTTCCTAATAAATTTCAGCAGGTGTTGCAGAGATTTTTAACGAATATTTTAAATCTGGTGCTCCCATAAATTTCTAATGCAGCTCAGTTCAAAAGAAAAGTTTAAGTTTCAAAATTTAAGGAAGTCGGGTTCTTATAGATTTTTCTTTTAATATATTTAATTAAAGAAATATGTATTCGTAATAGACTTTTGTATTTGATTTTTGCATGGACAAGAAATAGACAAATTTTATTCTCTCTAAAATTTTATTTTAGCAAGAATAGAAATAATTTTCCCAAGCCGGTGTAGCAAATTCTAGCCTCTTCATTTTTTTCCTGCTCAAATATGCAACCCTAACCCTTAGGGGCTCCTATTTTTTTGGAGAAGCAATTTGTTTTCTTCTTCGTGGGATCTCTTCTTCCTTTAAAATAGAAGCTTAAGCCCCTCTATGGGACCACACCCTTAGACACAAATTAACCTTGCAATTCTACTCTCATCTTATAACAACAGTCTCACAATTACAACGTCATAACAAGAAAATGATTGACATCAAAAAATCAACAACACAACACATATCATTGTCATCACAATGATAACACCACACCATATGTCAACATCCAATTGCAAGTAAGTAAAGGGTTTATATCAATGACAACATCAACTACCAACACTTTATATAGGGCATGCAAGGTATTTTTTCATTAAGGCCAACCCACAATAGGGCATGCAAGGTATTTTTTCATTAAGGCCACCCTACAATGGTCATATTCCTATTTGAAATCTAGATTTAGGAATCTCAAGAACTTTGTATTATCCACCCTTAAATTTAGCTGAAAAGAGGTTGTTAGATTAATTCAGTTAGTGAATTATGTAATGCCCTACTAAGGAACCCTCAGAACAAAAGGTAAAACATGCACTCATTTTTTTTAACAACATAATGTATGTATAACATAAGACAACGTTGCTAACAACATAAACATAAAGATAATGATCGTTTCATGATCGTGCACAAGAAGAGGTCTTGACACACTTGCACAAGAGGAAGTCTTGACACACTTCTAAGAGTTCCAAGACACCCAACTACGCAACTGGAATGGAATTCACACGTCCCTTGAGTTCCCTCACAAGTTTAGACTAGGTCCAATGAGGTACATATATATCCAAGTCGGTCAATTGCACACAACTACCCATATAAGAGACTAGGTCAATCCTTTGAATCCATCTAACCACAAGGTTCATTTTAAACACCAATTGAAATGTTCCTATAAGAATTAATCATACAAATTCATTTAACCATTAACCAAGATGCAATATCCACACGGAAACATCATAATTGCAAGTACAAACCACCTCGAAACCAACCATGATAAAAAATCAAGTCACAAGCCTAACTAGGTAGAGGCACTAAAATGTAGTTGCATACGCTAAAAAGACCATGCACTAAATTGCAGGTACATGCGTGAATACTCACGTGAGACCCAATCCAATGACCGAGAAGTCTCAATCCAAGAAATGTTGGCGCTAAAAGCTAGACGTAGGCGCCAAAAAGTGTTGGCACTAATTCGCCAATCGTATACCCCAAAACATAAAGTTGCTCGACATAGTGGCCTGATAAGTCTCAGACCAGGGGGGCAAAGGTGATGATTAACGCATGCACTGAAATATAGGTAGATGCACCAATCTACCAAATTCACCCACAAACTTAAGGAATTTTAGTCTAAAACTATGTCGACTCAAACGTGTAGCTAAATACATATCACCCTCATCGTGGTTACAATAACATGATTCTTGAGGCCAATTCACTCGAGTATAGTATCATAATAACAGTTACAAGATCCATTATGTTACCTCTTTTTATATACAATAAGTACAAGTGAAACTAGAAAAAATAAGGATAGGAAGAGCAATAAGGTGCTCAATACTAATGTCACTAGATCTGGTCTACCACCTGTACAATAATCCTCAACAATGGCTTCTCACGCCACCCAACCATGTGGTACCCTTAGTTCCACCTCACCATGTTAGTGGAGATAGTCACATAGCCAAAACAAGAATGCAATGCATACAAGGAGTTATAGGCATACATTCATGCCAATTGATGCATATAGAATGCAAATAATCAAAGCTCACATAAGAGCAAACATGGAACAACACACAACACGAAGAAGCAAGTACCACAATGCAATACTAAACATGCTCAGGCAACCAATATCCAAAAGGTGCTACTTAGACTACTAGGACTTAGGTGCTAGAGTACCAACTATAGGGAATGTTATCGGCTGTGCCCATAAGTACCACACTACTCCCCAACATCAAGCATTGTCTCATACTGACAAGAATGTCGAAAATATAAGAACAATTGCCACATTCCCATACATGTGCAAATTGTCATTTCAAGTCATTCATGGCCTTCTAATAGTGCTCATGACATGATTGGGGACTTAATTATCTTGATTAATGTTTAACCAATTATTTCATTATGTTTGCACTTATTAATAATTCCTCAAACATGATTGCCATCTATCCACTTACATGCCAGGGACACGTTAGGAGCCACTCTGCATACCTACTCAAAGCACCTAATACTAAGGCTCAACTTCACAAAAGGAGGTACAATGCCACCATCAAGGCAATAATAAAATGTTCAAAAGACACAAAGGTCATGGCACTACCATTCGACATGGCTTACCTAATTGGTCTTCACCAAGGGGACAGATTCAAATGAATCACACAATACAATAAACATTACTCCATTGACCAATATGCCAAGAGGGTGGATCCAACAAGATCTTGTGATTCCAAAACATAGTCCAATATATCATTATACCCAAATCACAAATCCACAATATCACATAAATCACATTACAACAAGGGCAAATGTGCAATAAGCACACTCAATTGGTGTCATAGCCAAGAGCGTGAATCCCTAAATGATCACAATTACATTTCATAACATATATCAGTATTTAAGCTCATAAAAGCATAAAATCTTGATTTTCAAGCACAAACAACAATCGTGCACAGACACACTCAATTGGTCACAATACCAAGAGTTCATATCTCAATGATCTTCAAACAAAAATCCCATAATTAAAACCAACATTCCACATTGGATCAACATATAACAAATATCAATTTTGAACTTTCCAAAAATGCCATACAAGGCTAAAAAACCAATTCTAGAGGTTGTTATTGATGGACATCAGAAACACCCAAAATTCAAACATGGAATCTCGTGATTCCGGGAAAACACATTGGTTCTCAAATGGACAACATCATAAATATCAAATAAAATTCATTTTTGTCCACACACCATGAAACTAATAGAATAATGCCATGCAAAACCTCATTTCAAAAATCCAAATTACAATTAAACAAATCCAAACGGGTATCAAATTGAATCAAATGAGTGGGGAACAAGCATAATATCATACCATGTAGCAAATGTAACAAACTAGAAATGGTAAAATTGAAGAATACGGGAGAAACAAGGTTTCTTACCTTGAATTGGAGAGAAATCCCAAAACAAAGAGGAAAACAAGCACACTGCATAAGCCAACAAAATCATCGGGAACATAAATCAATCCTGGCGTAAATATAATAGATCAATACCCACAAAAATCCAGCAACACAATCTCTCCAAGCAAGCAAAAACCGAATTTCTCCAATGAGGGTTGGAGAGAAAATTTCCAATTTTTTTAAAAACCAAGTGAGAATAGTGAACTTGCTTTTCAAATAAAAGGCCTTTCCAAAAAAGGTTATTTTCAGCTAAAATAAAATGACTTAAAATCCATTAAATCAAATACCAAATTAAATCTCCCTAGAAACTCCCAACAATAATTTACTTAATTCCAAATATTGAATGCATATACAACATATTTGTTGATTAACATAAAATTACCATTTAAATAATTTAAAACAACATTATAATTTAAAGGACTTAATCGTGGCCACTACAAATAACTTGACTATGCACAAGCACTTTACTGGTCTTCCACATTTTATGCAAGGTAATCCATACTTTACTTGCATGGTAATAAAAGGTGTAATAATATACAAATGAAGATATATCGTCCAAACCGGGAACAATAAATGGCCAAGTATCATGAATGATCATTGTGACTATCTCCTGTAACCACTGCCGGGGATGAAGACACACTTAGACCTGTGAAGCCAGGTGGAGTCGTGTTAGAGTAGTCATAGCATAGCTAATAATTAAATCATTTAATTATTAGTCTATTTACTCTATGCTTAAGTTTCACTTAGGCAGCTTTATAATTCTTTAGGGTTTCCTTTAGGGTTTCGTGATTCCTTTTATAAGGATTCACTTCTTTTCATTTCTTCAAGGAGATTGTAATTTGTAATTCATTTATTGTTGAATATAGAAGCTTTTTCTCTCAACATGGATTTCCAGTCTCTGGCCTTTTGGCCGCCATAGCTTCTTCTCTCTTCTGTCTTTTGCTTCTGTCTTGTAACTGTCATGCATGCAGGTGATCTTGGAAGATTTGTTGTTTGTCAAATCTAACATGGTATCAGAGCTCGCTTGCTGCTCACTGTTCCTGTTTTGTTGAAGCACAGAGGGTTTTAGAAGCTTTTTCGGTGTCTTTTATTGGATCTGGGGGGTTTTTATTTTTTGAGGCACTTTGGATCAAAACCGACCTCATGGTTGCGTCCGGAAGGCCCAAAACCCCAGAATCCATATAAAGTTTGTCCATTTTGGACTACTTGACCCCGAGGCAAAAAATTTTTGGTTTCCAGTGCCATACGAGCACAGAAACCAAGAAAAATTCACAAAAAAACAAAAAAAAACACATGTTTTATGTGTTTTGGCGTTTAAAATTAGCGTAGCCAGTGTAAATTGTGTTGGGTCGTCGCCGCGCCATCGCCACCAGCTGCGGGCGCCTCCGACAGCGGCCCCAGCCGGCCCCCGACACTGGCCCCGCGCTGCTCTGCCGCCCTCCATGACTCCTCCGGCGTCGCCCCTCGGCCCCAGCTCAGCGGCGTCCCCGATGCTCCGGAACCCGCCGCTCCGCCGCCTGTCTGCGCCCCGCTCCGGCCGCTCCGCCCAGGGTCCTCCGCCCCCAGCTCCGCCCCGCCGATGGCGGCCTTTTGCCAGCCCCCGCGGGCTCTAATGCAAAGCGTGCAGTCATATGAGGGTCTGGGGGCTTCAGCCCAGCCCCCTGAGCGCGCCATGCGCCCGGGGGCCCAATTTTTTAGCCCCAGGGGCTTATTTTTTGGTTTCTGAGGCCTTTCTGACCCTCCTAGAGTGTTTTCGCTCTAACTTGAGCATCCAGGGGTCTTTTTTCGACTTCCATATACCGTCGGAAAGCTCTTTCCGAGAACTTTCCGATGATGGAGGTTGGGTTTTTGGGTTCTGTCGTTTCAACAATGTTTTTTGCTGTTGAAGTCCGATGTCTGTTCTTGCCTTCCGGGAGTCATATCTGGCTCATCCGGACTCCGTTTTTGGCAAACAAGATATCATCGGAAAGCTAGTTCAGTGCACTATATAGTTGCAGGGGGTCTTTTTTCCAGATTCTGTGCCAGGTTTTCTCTCCTCCGAGTTTGGCAGTTTATACACTCTGGTGGATTGCTTGGGTTTACAGGTCCTGGGATCTCTTCTACTGTACTTCTGGTTCACTCTTCTTTCTAACTTATGAGCTTGTATGCTCCTTCTGATGCATCTTTTTTCTGTAAACGCACTGAGATAAAGTGTCTTCTTCTGTATATCTGGGATCTTCGAGCACCTTGTATGGTTGTTGTACTCGCACTCTGTTATAAAGTGCCATGGGGGGTTATGATGCTTATGTCATTTTAGGCACATCCACCTTTGTCAAGTGAGTGTACCTTCCATGACATTAGCCCATGCTGTGTGTCGATGACACCGCCCTTTATCCTGTGTTTGTACTTCTGTTGCACTGTTGGTGTTCCTGGTTCTTCTTCTGCAGATGTTTCTGGTATTGCATTTCAGTGTTCCTGTCA
>MU228409.1:1919783-1954290 GCA_018584345.1 Thuja plicata
TAAGTTACACTTAAGGGGGGGTGTTAGAGTAGTCATAGCATAGCTAATAATTAAATCATTTAATTATTAGTCTATTTACTCTATGCTTAAGTTTCACTTAGGCAGCTTTATAATTCTTTAGGGTTTCTTTTAGGGTTTCGTGATTCCTTTTATAAGGATTCACTTCTTTTCATTTCTTCAAGGAGATTGTAATTTGTAATTCATTTATTGTTGAATATAGAAGCTTTTTCTCTCAACATGGATTTCCAGTCTCTAGCCTTTTGGTCGCCATAGCTTCTTCTCTCTTCTGTCTTTTGCTTCTGTCTTGTAACTGTCATGCATGCAGGTGATCTTGGGAGATTGCATTTATCAAATCTAACAAGTCGATGTATGGGAACTATCATCACTACAACATAGACACATCAAGTGTAGTTTCTCATACATATTAAATACTCGAAGCACATATACAAATAATCCAGAAATTGAAACTAGTAAAGGGGTATTTTAACAACTTAACCATTCTTATGTATTCAAATGCTATGATGTCATCCCTTTCATATTTAATTACCATTATAACATCATAATAATAATCTTATTTAATTAATGCACTTACATAACATTTACGACATTAATGAGCATATATCAAATCCCCGAACTAGATGATAACAAGGCATGATCAATAACAATATCTCAATGATCATTGATACAACATCAATGAATCAACATGAAATCACATTAGATTTATATAACCAAAATATTCTCATATATAATATAAACCGGATATCATCATATAACATCATGTCACATCATTGTAGAGTCATTGTGCATATATGATCATCATTGAATTACAAGTATAAACTACTATCTACATCGACAATGATATCTACATGATCAAAATAATATAACTTCAACTAGGTGCATCACATGAATGCAATACAAAAGAATAATATACAAATAGTCACAAAATAATATCAACAGAGTCTAACTCAAATCAAAATAAAACAATAACAGAATTCAACCACGAGAGGCACTACAAATTAATCTACCTTAGTTGGCTCAAATTTTGGGGATGAAAAGGTAATAGGGTGTAGTTATTAGATCCAAAACTTATATTGGTTAAGGAAAAATCGAAGTGGATCCTTTATTGCATTAAAATTAACAATGAAATAGGACCCATACAAGTAAAAGGTCATATAAGATAAAGGGCACACTTAAAGAAGTGGTCCAAAGAGGAGTTTTTTAAGATTTAAAATAGAATAGGACTCGTACTCGTATCTTTGATTTAAATACTAATAAAAATACAAAAGTGGTCTCAAAAGTGCTTAGAGGAGAGGAAAGCTAAAATGATTACTAGAAGAGTATGAAATTGGATTCATTAATTAAAGGATTACAATTTACAACACTACCCTACAAAATTACTTCAACATAATCCTATTTAATTTTACATTTAATACCAAAATATAGTTTACTAAAGATCAAAATGCACTAATGTGCTAAATAACACTTTCCCCTTAATTAATCTTTATACCAGAGGTTTGCTTGATTGCTTTAGAGTTTTTGTAAGATCTATTTGATATAAGTATACATTAGATAAGCCAAGAACAAGAATGCTATTTCTTTACATTTAAATGTAGTGTCGTTTGTGTTTTGTTGCTTTCTTATGATTCTAATCACAACATCTCATAGATTCTTTTTAATTAAAACCAACCACACCTTGATTTTCCATATATGAACATAGTGCCCCTCAAATTAAGTAATATAATATGGTTTATCCATTTCAAAAACACAACTACTCCCGTCAATAAACAACAAGAAACTCTCTTTTACACAAATGAGTCTAATACAAAATGCATTTGAGTAAAAATATAAACCTTTTATCTCAAAGAAAGAAAAGAAGTCTTCAAACTATAGATATTTAAGGTATCACAACACACCCTTGTTTCTGACAAAATAATCTCTTTGTCATGCAAAACATGCACTTGCACTTTATCATGCAAAAATATTATACTGTAAAACTATTACAATCCCTTTTGTCGTTGTATTTTACAAAATACATGAAAGCTTTTATCCCCACATGTGCATGATCTATCATTAAAAATAATATAGTTTAAGAAATATATTGTACCCAAAGTTTTTTGTCTATAGTCATGGCAAAATTTTGAGTAAAAATAAGATAATAAAAGGTTTGTGGCCAGATAATATTGTTAAATATTGGAGACTTAAGATCCATATGAGGTAAATACACAATATTTTCACCAATCATATTTATATTTGACAAGTTGAAATATTCAACCAAAAGCAATATGTTGAAAATTGCAGAAACCACTTATATACTAGTTCACTTGTAATTAGAACGATGTCATGATAGAAATATAAAGTAATGGACTAGAGTGTAATTTTTGCAAAGACAAATTAAATGTATATATATATAATTAACAATTGACTTAGAGTTTCAAGGGGTCAACTTAATGTGAATTTTCTTTGATGTCTTCTCCTAAACCTACATATTTTGCTTTATCATTATCCTTCAACCGTATAAATGATACGATCCTTTCATGTTTCATCTCCTCAACCATTGCAATTTTCATCTTCTTTAAGATTTAATTGACATCCCACTCTAATATTGAATGGAAATGGATTAGACAATGCATATGGGAAAAATGTTCACACCATGATTAAAGAAGAATGTAATGGTTTCACCAAATGGGCATCCACCCATCTATATTAATTGTGGGGTATTGCTCATCCCAACCCAGGGGAGGATGGAGGATAATGTTCACACCATGATTAAAGAAGAATCTAATATATTATTTAAGATTATTTTATTAACCTCTATAAATCCTTTTTTTTTATACTATTGCTTAACTTTTGTATGAAAAGTTATTCCCAACAAGTAACATTCAAATTAATTATTAAGACTTGTAACATTTATTACTAATAAATTTAATTTATTTATTAACATACATATATACCCTATGATGTAATTTATTTCAAATTGTATGGGTTGAAAAGACACCCCAACTATTTCCCCAATTCAGAAGAGAAAGGATGAGCATGTGATCTTGTAAAAGACATAAAACCTTGTCTCGTAGGTGGCAAGATCAAGTGAAACATGTGACATAAACTACATAACACATAACAATGAATATTGTAGAATAAACAAACATACAAGCTCAATAGGTACCTGTAGAGTAGAAAATTGGATACCCCTTTTGTAATTTTACCTACACTTTTGTAGCCACTTTAGTGTCTATTACCCTAGTATTTGTGTAGGTCCATCTCAACCCTTTTATCATCCTTTTCCCTCTCAAAATGCTCAAGGTCCTTTTCAGCAAGTACTTCCAACGTTATTTTTGCATTAACTGTGTGTTGCCTTTGCCTCCGATCATTTTTCAGCGCTATGTGTTTGGACAATAGTGCGTTACGCACGTGTCCTACAACATCTTAACATTCAAATGTCAATTATGAGCACTTTGATACTTGTCACCTGCCCAGGTCGATGAAAACGGTTCAAAATTTTCTATAATGACTCGTAACCTCTTATTTCCTCCTCTTATCTCTTTTAATTCCATCTTTTCACTCCATTCAAGCTCTTTGGTTCTCTCTTGAAATTTCTCTACAATCTCTATTGGTTCTTCTTGGCTCTTTCTTTCAATATCTTTCATTCTTTTGCTCTCTCATTTGCCACAACAATTTCTTACAACGATATCCATGTTCTCTTAGTTTTGTCAAGTCTGTTCAATAATATATTTCAATCCCTCTTATATCTTTAAGCATCTTGGGCTTTATAACACCCCTTATCTATCATTATCTCATGCAATAAGGGGTTTCCTTTTATTAAGGAAGGTTTATTTCTATTTGCATATCTCATGTAGTAGGGGTTTTCCTCCATTAAGCGAGGTATATTTCTATTACGTTATCATTTATTTTTCTATTTATCTTTTTTTTATTTATCTATCTATCTAGTTGTTGTAGAGGTGGGAACACTAAAACATGGACTTGACTGAGGCATGCCTCCAAATAGCCCCACATTTTTCCTCTCTCGAGTGGGTGCAAGTTTTTTGGAGGCATTCAACCGCATAGAGGTTTGCATGTGTATATTTATTAATCTGTTATCTCGTATTAACTATTGCATTTTTGGGTTCATGGTTTCATAGGTTATCCAAAGTATAGACCTAGGTTTTTGCCAGATTTTGAGTATTTCTTGTTTCGGTCCATACAGGACTACAACACATCACATATATGTCTGTGTCATGTGTTGGTATCCTTGGCCATGACACTAAATTTGGACTAAAGAATCTCTATCACTTGATCGTTCCAATTTTGTAACCAGAATCTTCTTTTTCTTTATCTATAATTAGATATATTCCCTAGTTTAGCTACTTGGAGATGTTTGAATGTATGTTGTGAAACTAGCTCTCAAAGGAACATAGTTTCCTTTCCATAGGGTCAAATTTACTCCACTTTAGTGTTGTCCATGTGACAAAAAAATGTGTTGTGTAAAGCCCATTTCCTTGGCAGGATAGTTTCCCTTAACATGCTATATTGCACATGTGTTGATGGTGGTGGATTTGCTTCTTTCTGAACAAATTTTGCATATAAGGATAACAGTTGTTGCTTTGTTGTCTGCATCAATGTTTGTGTATATGTTTCATTATCATGACATTGGTCATGATCATGAGAATGTAAATCTAGAATTTATCATTGGAAACCTTCATCTCTTGGTGCTTTGTTTGAGAAATCATGTTTCTAATGTGATTTGTATTAGATTACTTAAAGGACAACCATTATGTCACCCTACATCATGTTATTTATGCTCACTTATACATAAATATCTCCTTCCTTGTCATGTTGTTTGAAGTTTTATGTAATTTGGTGTCATATGATGAGCTAGGTATATAGACAATAATACATAGATCAACAATTATTAATACAAAGACAATTTTAATAATACTTTGGTTTATTTGGCTCCATTGGAAAATCTCATGTAGTTTCCCATAAAAACAAAGGTAATTATTTGCTAAAAAATTGAATGGGAAATCAACACTGTTAGAGGAGATTGAGCGCCAAAACTAGAGGTGAAAGCCCAATGCCAAAAAACCTAAAAGATAGACAGATAGACCACATTTAAACTATTGTTGCTTGGTCCAAGAGAGGAAGGGATCTGTATGTGGCATTCACCATTCTGTTTCAGTCCATCCCTCTTCCTTCAGATCAGAAAGATCATGGAAGCACAAAAGGGAAGAGGTTTAAATGTCATGAAAGTCATGCATGATTTATATAGTTAGTTTAGCTCAAAGCAATGGTTGAAGAAGATGGGGTTCATTCTGAGGTCGGATTTCCACAACTCTTCACGGAAAAACCCTAGTTTAATGAAGAAGAGAGTTTTCAATATCACCATTGTTGCTCCCAGTGCTTCAAAGAAAGTGTTGTAGCTTTGAACAAGGAGGTTTTCAATACTAAAGGTGAACATGCATTCATTTATGTACCAAGTCCTTTAATGGGGTTTCACATAATGGTCACCATTATGGGTTTTAATGCATTCATTACGAGTCACCATTAATATTATTTCATTTTGTTGATTTGTAAATAACTCCCCAAATTTCTTGAGATTGAGAAGACTATATGTTTCAAGTGTATTTTTAACCAGGTAAATCTTTTATGTGAGTGTTAAGAATTTTTTTTGGTTTCATTCTTGTCAGGAATATAAATTTTTGAAGACTAGGTACCAATTATATGAAATGCTAGTATACTTGATAAAATATTGGCCTTTTGCATTTTCTCTAATTATATAAGTAATTCTTAATCACAAGAGAAGAGTTTTCTCTAGTAGACATTCCTACTTGCTCATGTGGTTTCTAAAATAGTGAATTTTTCTCAAACACTTGAAATTTGTTGTTGACTGTGTCAAGGGATTCATGTTTTCTCCTTGACATGAGGTATGATTGCATATCATTACTTTGATAGCTCTTGATCTATATGTTGCTACACCATCAATTTATTTTCCTCAGTTGCTCCTACCCTCTTTCAATGATGTCTTCAGGACAGTGAAGCAACTAAAGGAACTTATCAAAATGATCATTAACTACTACTTTTAGGTATACATTATCATTTTGATCATCCATTGACTGTTCTGATTTGTTAAAAGAGTCATTAGATTGACACGTCATTATTCTCCATTACATGATTTGGCATTAAGTTGACTATCTTTGAATGAAATCACAACTTTTACATCTTGCCTCGTGACTACATTTCTAATGATTGTCACTTTCAACCTATGAAAGTCATATAATCCACCTTTTGTCTCTACATTCTTGAAACATTGCATGTCTTCATGGCCTCACTATTCCATGGTGGCATGAAAGGAGTAAATGTCCCATTAAAAGAGATTTAGATCATTTTCACTTCTTAGTTTTTGGTGTTTGTCCCAAAAGGGTTGCACACATTTCATTTTGCATTGTGTATGTTAGCTCTAATTACTTTCCTGAATAGCACACTCATATTTAAGATTTTATTTGAATGACCTCTCTTTGTGAATGACAATATATCAAAACTAAAATTTTGAGTCATTGTGTATGATAGTTTCAGACATCAAAGGTATTTTGCACATAAAGAGACTGTGTAAGGAACTCCATAGGTAGGAATGGAGTTGAAGATGGTCATTGCAGACTCCTTATCTATGGTATAGATAAGTAAGATTCACTGAGAATCCCAAGTTTCATTGCTAAAAAATGTCATGGACAAGAAGCTAATTCTTGTCATGATGCCAGGGTGGTATACCATAATTTGAAATCTTATCATTATGAATAATGAAAGAAAATCCAAACCCCTTTCATTCTGGAAGACTAGTTTATGGTTATATTGCATTCAATACTCTTTGATTTTATGTTTTATTAAATGTTATACATTTAGAGAGTATATGTTTATAGCTTTCTTGTTAACAGTTAGATGAAAGCATAAATTTTATGGCCATGGAGATGTATACCTTCTTATTAGAATTGTGAGCTAACATAGTTACTAAATCTTATTCTGTTGATCTGATTCTATTTTATGTTTGATATAGGTTTCTATCAAATTTGAATTTAAATTTATATATCATTTTTCAAGTATCTAATAATGATTTTTACTACAAATCAGACAAGGAACATATAACAATGTTTGTAAAAATCACTTTGACAATTTGGAACTTGAGAGTGTAAAGTTTATAGCTAGGGATATTTTGATATTATGATGCCTTGATCATCCTAATGTTGTGAAGCTGGAGGGGTTGGTAACTTCAACAATGTCTTGTAATTTGTATCTTGTATTTGAGTACATGGATCAAGATCTTGCAGGTCTTGTAGCTTCTCCTGGAATCAATTTTATTGAGCCACAAGTTAGTGAGTGGTCTTCTTTTCTCTCTAGTTCGTGTACTTTTTTCTTTTGCAGTTTTGAACTAGATATGTCTGTGTCCTATTTTCATGGAAGAGGTTGTGTAAAGAGATTGTTTTTGTTCAAGATTGTCATATATCTCTCAAATGTATTGGAGGTTGGAATAGTAGAAGTTCAAATATAAGTTTTACATCATAGGTAGAAGAGATTTTGAATTTTTTAATTTAGTGTAACATTATCGATGGTGTTGATAGGGTAGAGAGTAGTAGTTCTATTTATTCATTGAATCATCACCAAGCATGTGGCTACTTTAAAGTTTTTAACGAAAGGAAATAAACCAAATCTTTATTTGTGAACTAAAGTCTATGACTATATATGGCTACGCAAGGTAATTAACATTTTTTTGACATGCCTAGGAAAATTTACATGTTAGGATTTTGCACAAACTAGGTTAGATCCATGTATTTACCTGTGTATGAAACAGTGTATATTTCATGCAGATTTTCTAGATTGGACAGTTATATTGGCAACAAACTCTTTTACATTATTATGCAGTTGTATTCTTGGGAATTTATTTTGAATAGGCATATTTTTTGTTATTTGTCCAAACTCCTTCTCAACTAATATAACACCCAAGTAGGGACTTAAACTGGTGTAGAACTACTCTATTTTCTTTGAAAAATCCAATAAGATGCATGCTATTTCTTAGGTCATACAAAGGAGGAAAACCCACCAAAAGGGGGTCCAAAATGAAATAAACTAGAAGGTAATAGCCTCAAGACTCCCTTGATAGATGCCTAGCCCATGTGAGTTCCTTTACTGATGAGAAACTACTCATTCTTTTCCAAGCCTCCTCATTTTAAGGCCATAGGTGTACTTGAACTGATTGCATGATCCAAGGGTTCTTTTAATCTCTGTTGAAGTTCATTGTCCGTGACTACCTTGATCACTGCTCTCAATGAATGAAGACAATGCAGATTTGTACACAAGAAACATAACACTTCAATGTTGGATATGGCTTCTGATAAATTGTTCAAACTTGGTTTAAATAGAACTATTAATCTTTTGACAGTCAGAGAATCTTCGGACAATCACAACACAATAAGTTGAAAGAAATGGGCATAGAGAACTTTGTGATGTAAAAGGGGCCAACAATGGAATAAGGATTCACCATGCAGTCTCTTTTTGAAGCATTTTATTGAAGAAGAAAGTAGAATTTATAATTTCCTCCAATTTCAAATTCCATCTACATTTTATATAAACACTGCAAAAAACAAACTAATGATCTACTAATCTTATTATTGTCTTAAAGAGATAGATAAAAGGTTTAGAAATAGGCCATACACTAAACCCATCCCTTGAGCCTGTCGTACCTAAAGAAAGATAATACGATGAATTTCCATTCACAATGATATTGATTGTAAGATTCCTTTGATCTTAGATGTGGAGAAAATTCTAGATCTCATATAATTCCAGTCGTGTTTTAATGGGCAAAAAATAATTGGACTCAAGTTTGTTCACAAATCATTTATAGAGATCATGGAATTCAAACATTACACATAAAAGAGCAACACAGTTTTAAACCTTCAGGCACAATTTATTCATTCATTTCACATATGAGGTTGAAAGAGGCTCAAAACAATTATTCACAGTGTCATATATCCCTAACATAAGATATGCATTACCCTTGAGAAAATCGTCTTATTTAAGACTTCACGATTTTCTCAAAGCAAACTCACTCAAGCTCACACAAGGAGGTCAATTCCTTTAAGACCAGTGGAGAAGTAACAACCCCTAGCAACCTATATGGGGTCACAATAAATTAAATTAGCTAAAGACAACCCATTAGTACTTAGAAGAAGAGGTTAAATAAGCAGTGGTAGGAAGATGTTGTATGAAGGGACATGCCTCTTCCATTCCAGGGGAAAACTTGTATATGAATGTCAAGGGATCGAATCCAAGAAGCATTAATCCAAGAAATGTAAATATACAAGATAAGCATCAGACAACCATCAAGCATAATATTACTTATAACATATAAGATTGCAGTAACACTTTCATTTATTGTGGTATGATGGAATAATTTTACTGTTGATGCATATTTGAATGGATTTGAATATCAATATTTTACTACAGGCTTTATCCCTAGTGTATTTATATGCTTAGAATACACCAATGCAATGTAAATGTATGTTTATATCTATACAATTGGCAATCCCGTATACTTACAATAATAAACTATATTAGGAAGGAGAGGAAGCACAAAGAGGGGGAACAGTGAGGCCACACTAAGTACACCACCTCACCACCTCATGAGATCTGTTAAGGATTGCATAAGGCAAAGGGGGTTAGAGTTTCCGCTCTTGGGCTTAGTTAAGGGCACCCTATTGCAATCTTCCCTCTGAGCCTATACGGGTTAGTTATTAAGGTAACTAAGAAATGTATCCTCAATCATAAGACAAGAGAATGATAGTGTGATCGTGGGGAACAATGTATAAGCTTTATTAGGTATGCCACCTCATGAGCTTGGTTGCAACCACAGGAAGCCAACAGGGATAAAATTTCCACTCTTGGGCTTAGGGTCGTAGATAATTAGGGCATCTCATCATGTCTTTCCTATCTCAACCCTCATTATGGACAGGGCCCACAAAAATTATGTGTTATAAGTGCATTTCTATCTTAACCCTAATGAATGGTACATGTATCATGATTATATTATTAACTAATTTGGTTGAAAGTGCCAAGACATGCTTATTGTTATAAATTAATCTTTCCTTGGTAACTATGTAATTAAAGGACAAACCAAGGTATCCTATATTGTATTTATCCTCTAGTCCAAGTAGGAGGACATGTCACATTTTTGTAATTCCTGTAATAAGGAAATTAGATATCCTCCTTAAGAGGATTCTCACATTTGGCACACACACAATGTGAACGTTGCATTCATAGAAGATGGGAGTTACATGCAAACTCCTCCACTCATCTCTATTTAAAGAGGTGCCTCTAGACACACTTGCTTAATAATCTTCTCTATTTTATCACTTCTCCTCACATTCTCAAAGTTTCTCTCATTATTGTAATGAGATTGTTGCTCTCCTTCTCTCTTCTTCTTTAGGCTTTGTGCCTCATTCATATTATACACAAGGGGTTTTTTCTTTTTTTTCCTCTTTCAAAATTCTCGTGTTCTTGTCTTGGTCTTGGAGCATTTTGGTGAACTTGGTGTTTGATCTATTGAAGGAAAAACTCTCTCTCTCTCTCTCTCTCTCTCTCTCTCTCTCTCTCTCTCTCTCTCTCTCTCTTTTTNTCTATTGAAGGAAACTCTCTCTCTCTCTCTCTCTCTCTCTCTCTCTCTCTCTCTCTCTCTCTCTCTCTCTCTTTTGCACTCTCTCTTGGATTATTTCCTTATCTCTTTTCCATTTTCTTTTATGTTTCTAACATGGTATCAGAGCTGGTTTACTCCTTGTTTTGAGTGTTGCATGCAATAATAGTTGAAAGATATCTCCGTTGAGGAGAAGAAATCAGTTTTTTTGTTGATCTAACTCTTGTTTGTAGGGTTTTCTTTCAATTTTTTTTTTAAATCTAAGTGTTTTCATCTCTATTTCAAGTTTTTTTAAATATAATTTTCTTTCTACCCTCAGTCGGGAAACCACAAGGGTTTTCAAGTTTTTTTAAGTACTAACCTCACCCTTTGTCGGGCAACCGCAAGGGTTTTCTTGTTCATGCATTCTCATCCATTTTTCTAAATCTCATTTGCAGGTCTTTTAAAATCTTTCATATATATCTTTAATCTTCTTTTGATATATCTATTCTATTTTATCAGCATTTCGTTTAATATCTTAACCTCTGTATACTTTTAATCTGTTGTTTTCATACTATTGTTATATTATATATCTCAGTATTTTATATATGCTTTGACGCATTTTAGTGTTTTATCTATTGAAGGAATCTCTGTGTGTGTGTGTGTGTGTGTGTATTTGGTAAAAATCATCCTTTTGCACTCTCTCTTGAATTCTTTCCTTATGTCTTTTCTATTTTCTTTTATGTTTCTAACACTTATCTTATTCCTAGGTTAGCGCTATATCTCTAATTGTATCATGTTCCTTGTTTCATTCGGATTTTGTGAATTTAAGGCAGATTACAAGACAATCTAAGAAAGGGACATTACACATAGCACAACGAAAAAAAATATTTTTCCATCACTAGATCAACCTTTTGGGAAGCTATGGGGAATAACAAGAATCCACCTCTTATTTTTCTAAAGATATAGACATTGAATGGTCAACTACCCAGTAATTGATTTTAAGTATATGTGGATATAAAAGAATAATTTTCTTAGCAAAAAAATGAGAATGCCAAATAATTGGTATGAGAAACTTGTCATAACACCATCCATGTGATTCTCTCTAGTTTTGAAGAAAGAGGGTAACATAGATATGATTTTGTTTTCTTTTGTTTGAATGGACTTGAGCAACTTAGATATGGGCCTTGCTAGAGGGAAGGTGAGCTGAAAAAGATAAATAAATAAACATGAGTGTATGGTAAAAAGAGTGTTTTTAATGGAGGGAGTTATTCTAGTTACGTGCCTCTATTATATTCGGGCAACTATCTACTAAAATAAATATTCAATTTTTTCAAATGTCAAACATTGCTCAACCTATAGTCGTGAATGAAATATTCTATATCAGCTATTTCTTTCAATCAAACTATGTTGGCAGAAAATATAATAAAATAAAACTATGACAGAAAAATTAAAATTTAATACAAGTAATTTAGACAAATTATCCTATGATTAAACTTATTAGGATGTGGAGAAATAGATGATCATCCATCTGTATATAATATCATTTTCTATTATTTATTTAGTCTAGTGTTAAAAAACATGATGATAGGATATGACTAAGCTATTCTAACTTTCATAAAACAATACATACACCTACGTGTTTCTAATATTTTATCTTGTAAAAGGAAGTAAACTAGCACCTGCATTGTTAAGAGTTGGTTTGGTGGGAAACAACATAATATGAACTAAACTCTTTGGGGCTTGAAAGCCCACATGAGAAAGGTTATCATCTAATTATCTTGTTTGCAAACTAAAAATAAATGAATACAATATTGATCGATGAGTGACCTCTTACTGACCAGTTTTATAAACTGCAACTAACTTTTGATCTCATGCAAACTCATACGACACTTGCACTTAAGGTTAGTTGGAGTCAAAGAAAGAACCATATAGTTAGCACAATGTGTGGCACTGGATATCCATTCCTCTATATAATGGTACTTGAAAACCACTTTATGGTCAAATCAAAATTTACTCTGTGCAACTTGAAATCTGGCATTCAACTAATGAATCTTCTCTCTTATCCATTTGAGGGTAGAAACAAATCTTAGGGTGTTTAAATAGAGAATCTTCTCTCCTATCCATTTAGGGTGGAAACAAATCTATCCATTAGACACTAGAAATTAAGTGAGATTAACAAAAGACGGATATATAAAATAAAAGCTATAATGTAATTGCATGTGCTTCCACATTATCCCACAGTGTTGTATTCTTCAAAAACAGTATCAAACAACACATCCTACCCAATTTTATAAGATCCAAATACATAGAACAAGCTTCATTCTCTAGGAAAACCCCAAAAAAAAAGTATCAAACAACACATCCTACCCAATGTTATAAGATCCAAATACATAGAAAAAGCCTCCTTCTCTAGGCAAACCAATTAAAAAAAAATCAACAATACCAAAAAAATAACAAAGGAAAGAAACAATAAAAAGATCAATTTTGTGATGAGTTTTACCTTGGAGTGAAAAAGAAGTGAATGCAAGAGCTACTTGGGAACCCAAAACCACAAAGTAGTAAAATAATATTTTCTTTATACCTCGCAACACATTGAACACACCCTTCTACAAAGTGATTGAATGTTATCTTGGGTGTTCTTGTCACCGTGGATGAGGGAGCATCACCTGTAAATCGCCAAATAATTTGGGGCTTATGAGAATTACAGTGATAAAGAATTAGTTTTGTGTTTTATCCATATTGGCCTAACATATCATGTGTGAACAACAATGTTCTTGTTTTCTTTTTTCCCCTACTCTTTTCTAAACTATCATTCATTTGTTCGACGAAGTTATTACTAGTTCATACGTATACAAGAAAAAGACATCAATGACTATTCCTTCCAATCAATCTATCTATACATATTTTATGGATAATTTATTGATGCACAGTCAGTCTACACACAAAGCTTAAAACATCAATGGTCGTTCCTTTCACTCAATATTCAATCTACCTCGTGATTTTAGCCCACACACTACTAGGACCAAATAGTGTTGTCGATTCCCCTTTTTATCTAAATTTAACAGTGGAAGTTGTGTCCTCTGGGAGTTTGGACGATGTTTTAGCCTATTCCAAAAGGAAACTCATTTTGGCATGTCAATTTGATTCTCACAAGTCTAACCAGTTATAGATATCCTTCACTATACCCAGAACAAATGGACCAACTCTCACCTAATGCAACACTAAACTAGTGAAATAATGTTTTCCCCTCTCTTGGTTGTTGTGTAATTTTATATAAAAATGACATGTAGCTGGAAATCAATACACCATGTGTTTATATTTTCAATAGAAGCAATTCTGTAATTTTTAGAGTTACCTACATCCCTCTGTACTTTTTGGGTTTCTCTATTTAACATCATGGAGAAGCATGCAAGGTGCAAAGATATTATAATCATAGTTAGATATGACAAAACATAAGATTAGATTGTATGGAGGATTGAAGAGCTATGAATTCAAATTATAAAGAGAAGCAATGTTATAGAAAGCTCGCCTCTTATTTCACTACTTGATTTTTATCTAATTGAAGCAATCATAGAATTAAATTTAGGAAATGAAAATGGTCTTTTTGCAACTTATGACATTAAGCGATCTATTTTTGGGTCTACAGATGACTTAAAATGTTTGGTAGATTAGTATTGGATGTAGGTAGATTGAGTCTAGTGTTCTTGATCTCTAAGAATAGAGTAACAAAAAGTGAACTCAACACAATGATTGTGTGCATGCAAAAAACATATATTGATCTAACTTTATTATTGGAATCATAATTAAACTATTTTTAAAGTTTTGATCCCATAGTAAAGTTAAACAAAAATGAAGAAAACATGGGAAGTAGATATAGAAATGAAACACAAACATTATATTTAACATCAGAATAAAACAATACCACATTCTTCTTTCTCAACTCACAACATCATACTTCATACTTCATACTCAACTTACAACTTGCATCTTACAATTTTGCGAGAGATGGATTCTTCTAAGTTAATACAAAATACAAATTCAAACAATATGTGGCAAAATAAATAGTTACAGAGGAGGAGAAGATAGCATAAAACAATATATTTCTTGCTACCCACAAAGCATGTAAATTATGCAGATGAGATAGTGAACAAATCATAGAAGCTAAGTAAAATGCATTCGGATCAATGGAAAGATTTATCTGAATGTTTGTCTTTAATGTTAGTCTTAATGTTGCAAACATGATGAATGATATAGGGACAACAACAATTGTCATAGTTGTTTGATATTTGTTTATGAATTGTGGTTATAATTTGCAACAAGAAAGGCTCCAAATTGTACACAATCATGTCAAGCAGTGACCTGATAAATAAGTATAATGTAGGTGGGTGCAGATCCAAAGTTAAACTATATCATGTTGAGTCATAAAGTAATTGACTCTACCTTCTTATGGAAGGGAAAAGTTTTGAGTTCCATGTCAACCAATGCAAAATTTTGTATGGTTGTATTCTCCAACTTATATATTTATACCTTACATGGTTGTGGATCCCTCCCAAGAGCTACTTGGGAACCCAAAACTACATGAAGGAGCTGTAAAATATTGTTTGAAGCAAGAATAAGTGTCCCTCAACTGTTTGGTTTAATTTTATATTTCCACTACTCTATTTCCAATATTTTCCTACATAGGCCATGTTAACAGTGGTTTGATTTGGAATTTTTAGAGCCCATATTGCTTTCTTGCAATAAAAAACTTGAGGGAAATTTAAAATAATGTCTTCAATAAAAAGAAATTTGATCTTCAATTGCCTTCGCAAACTGAATCCATCCTTGACCACAATGAAAATTAAGTAAAGGCCTTACTATATGACTAATGTTGTCAAAATTCAAGAGATTGATATGGTCAATTAGTTGGCCAGACCATTGTCAATAAATTGACTAGCCTTCTTTGCCTGCAAAACTCCTCTTGGACATAGAATAAACTAGCATTTTTGGATCAAATGTACATATGATACATTAACAGTTTCATTTCTAAATTTCTTCCTATGGATATATATTTGTAGCTAGATTAAAATTTCCCTAAATTTTGTGATGACATTGAATGGGTAGTAGACCTTAAATGTCATTTAGTTGTTTAGAATCCCCAAAACTAACTTTGTATGCAGATACATTTCCTTGATGGATTTTTTTTTTATGTAATTCGTATTATACACCTTATAAATATAAATACCCACTCCTCTGTTGCCCTAGATAATATTTTTCAATTTTATGAAATTTAATGCCCTTGATGTTCATTGCTCAAGTAATCGAAGTAATTCAGAAAACAAATTTAGTGAGTCGCACAAGAAGTAATACTGTTGCTATAGACTAAAAAATAAAGGTGGACCTATCCTATCTAAGCACACCGTAAAGACTATTGATATTCTAATTGAAATTAAATATATTTGATGTGTCCTTTATATCAACCTTGGAAAAAGATGCTCATAGGGTCAATCCTGAGAACAAAAGATCTAAGATTCTCTTTGGTTTCTCAACGCTTAAAGATCACTAATAAGCCCTCTTTTGGTTTGTCACCTTTTGCAAGTTTTCATTTCATAAGTGCATTTTTTAAATTTCCAACAGTGACCCTCTTCAAATGATAGTTGGGAACCGTTGGAATGGATGCAAATTTTTTTATAAAGCATCCAAATGTTAGAGGCATCCCTGTTGAGAAATTATGGAAGCATTAACAATATAAAAAAATTATTTCTCTTGCTTTATCCTTGTTTTTTCTCTGATTTTATGTGTTGTACGACCTCATACGGAAGAATCACGCCCTGAGGCCTACATGAAAGCATAGAGGGGAGAGTCTACTTTGTAATTCAATTGATTTGGGTCATTTACATTGAGTATTGAGGGAGAAATCGATGTTTTATGCAAGTTGGTTTCAAACCCTTATTAACAAGGGTTTTGACACTAAAACATTAATAACTTCCCATTCCACCATGGGAAAAATCTAGTTTTTGGTGGAATGGTGGTTTTTCTAGTCTCATTTGAGATGCAAGTGGTTGTAGACCAAGAGATGGAGTTTGGTGCAATAAAATTGATGCCCTAGGTCGGGTTTGGAAGGTGACAAGCTCAATTTTTCTTGATAGTGAATGCATTTTTTAAATCTGGTGGAAATTTGAGAGGTTTAGGATTTTGAAACTTGTAGATTCTTTAGTTTGGAGTCAAGTTTGATGTGTCTATGTCATTGGTGGATTGATGAGAAGCATTTGCAACATAGTTGCTTTGAGAAATAGGCATAATTGAGGCCTAAAAATTGTGGGAGTCCTCCTTCTGTCAAATGTGCTCCAAAGGAACCTATATCAAGTTTTGGATATGTTTTAAGGCTCTGTAAGGGTACTAAAAAATGCTCTCTAACTATGTGTAAGGCCAAGGGTTGGATATTTGTGGCCCAAAAATATTCAAATAGATCTAATAGGCCTAATTGCACTTAAAGAAGAAATTGTCATTGGTGGTTGTCCTAACTTGTTATCAACGGTTGGAATGGGTCATTTGGGGTCCTTTAATGCATAAAATAACCAAAGATAATTGGCCTCATTGTATGGTCTATTGGATCCCTTTAGGTGGCTTAGGAGCCTTGGTGGAGTGTCCCATGGTTGTCTTGAAGATTTGGTCTTGAAAGCCCTTGTAAGCCAAGTTTTGGTTCATGTTCAAGGTGTCTTAAGTGAGTTGTGAATGCAGCATCCGAAAAAGAGACCCACTGTCTTATTGCAACCTATGGGTGCAAGTGCACTTTTATGTCTATAAACATCATCCTAAGTTTTTAAAAGTTACTTAAGAGAATGGTCATCAAGTAGAATGCAAAGCACTAAGCAAGGAAAGAAAGATCTTCCATTATTGTGGGTTTAATATGAGGCATCAATCACCTTACACACCACATTGCATTTATACTTTGTTCAGATGGAGATTTGTGTTATCAAGTGGGGGAGGAAGTGCACAAGAGAAGCAATAGTGACCATTACACCCCCTGCCTATCCCCCATCCTCTGGATTCCAAAAGAGACTCTTCTATTTATTTTATTAATAGGATAAAGAAAAGGTTATCTCTGGTATTTATCTTTAAAATTATAATTGATACGAACCTTCTTTGACCATATATTGGGCCCCCTAGACCTCATACAATGTACATGAAAAGGCTTTATGGTTGCTTAGCATTTTTTATTTTTTTCACGATCTCAAAAATGTTTTGGATTTGAATCTGTACATTAGACAATTGTTTTGACTGGTAAGTCCTTTTTTGGTTGTTTGGCATTCATGACTTTGTCACAATCTCAAAAATATTTTGGAATTGAATCTGCGCATAAGAATAGCTTATTTTAGTCTAAAATTAATTTACAAATTAAACTAGACAACAAATTATATTCATCTACATTTACTAATTTATTACACTTTTTATAATATCCAAGAATGGGATGCAATAATGTTGTCAAACTATTATTTGGAGCAACAATTGCATACAACAAGACAAGAACTTAGCCATGCATTGTATAAGGTATGTTCATCTTCAACTATCAACTTATTGTTTGCATGTATATCACTTTTTTCATTGATGTTGTTACCTTTCAACAAAAGATTGAAGGTCGTTGGCATTTACATTAGTGAAAATCACTACCATCACATAGGGAACTAGGAAATTATATTTGATGTTGAAGTTCACTGAGTCTTTCAACACTTGTTCATTGCTACAAACAATCATGCTTATCTCTGATATTCCTGTGATAATTCATTGGCTATCCTCACAAGCCCTTTCTTTAATGCTATATTGGCTACATTACAGGCGTGAAGACTCCGTATACTCATTGTTGCTCTTAGTCGTCATTGTTGGTGATAGTCTTCTCATATGATGTCACTTTCTTATGCATCTATGTTTTTGTCTCTTTGTCCAAACATTTCTGATTTTTGTTCACTCATTTAGCACTTTCATCATTTCACCATTGTCATTATGATTTTAAGCATCCTTTCAACTATCGTTCTATTATCTTCTTATTGGTGAGATCTTTACGCAAACATTAAATGGTCTTACACCTCATGAAGCTTAAAATATCAGGATATGTTCTAGAGCACTTCATTAATTCAATTTTTTTAAGACCATCTTTTCAAAGTCCATTATGTGCATATCCTGCAATCATGGCATTCCATGAGATGACATCTCTTTTAGGAATTTTGTCAAACAATTCACATGCCTTCTTTATGCTTTCACATTTTTTATACATGCCTACAAGAGCATTTCCAACTATAATGTCTAACAAAAATCCACTTTCCACTATGCTTTCACGAATATCCATACCTTCTTCCAGAGATCCCATTTTGGCACAAGCAGGGAGGATGCCGACAAAGGTGGTAGAATGTTGGAAAAGGGAGGATGCTAGCAAATGTTTTTGCTCTCCTAGAGGTAAGCATGTTCACGTTAATATATTGGGTGAAGCTACAAGTAAACTAGTTCCACTCAACAACATAAGAATTTAAAACTTGAAACAATAGATGAATTGCTATCCAAAATTGCTAGTCTTTGTTTTGGCTCCCTTAATTGCACAAATGAAGGTCTTGCTTTTTTTGTGCCACAACCTTATTATAATAAGGGGAACGAGCCACATATAATGGATTTTCAATGACATCATTTGCTTCATCCTTATATTGCACATTGAATAACTTAACCATTGAGTTTATAAGATCTCTAGTCATCCTCCCCTTAGGCTTCGCTACCCTTGAACTATAGATGGAAAAAATTGAAATCATGTTTAATAGAAAGTACCAGTATACATGCTATGATTATTCTTCAAAGAGCACTAGCTCAATGGAAGAGCACTTGTTTTACAAGTAGGAGGATGGTGGTTTGATTTCATCGTGCCCTAATATGACTAAATTAATGACTAAATATATGACTAAATTAAGGACTAAATATATGATTAAATATATGACTAAATTAAGGACTAAATATATGATTAAAGTAATGACTAAATTAAAGACTAAATATATGACTAAAGTAATGACCAAACCAATCACTAAATATATCACTACCATACTTTTATATTTGAGGGCAACTCTTTAGAGACCGTGGATGATTACAAATATCTAGGTATTGATTTCCACTATAGACTAAGTTGGGAGACATGGAGATAAAAAAGAATACTGGGTAATGTGTCAAATCACAAATAACGACAAATAGAAAGAATTCAAAAACATCTTATCGCTAGTAACGTTAAGGTTAAGTCTACGGTTCCTTACGAGATACTCTAAGCAGAGACTAGTATGTCTCCGATCAAGGCCTCATCGATCATTTGTTTGCTAAATTACTTTTAAAAAGTTGAAAATATGGATAAACATCACTGGCCTAAGATGGTGGTTGAAGAAGAGTTAGAGCGTAGGAAAAAAAAACATGGAAGAAACAAAATAACAAATGGTTGGACAAATTAAATATAAATCAGCATGAGTGCCCAAACACTAATGAAGAAATAAAAGAGTGGGTGTTAGATAAATTCAAGACTACCACATGGACAAAACAACAAAGTAGAAAAAAAACTTACTATGTCAAAGAATTTAACCTCAAGCGGGAACATGGTGATAAAGACTATTTAAGATCCACAATTAAAGTAAATGCCAAAATTATAATTGTTCAATTGAGGACCAACTCTCATCATTTGAGATGTGAAACAGATAAATGGAAAGTTCCCAAAGAGTTGTAGGAGGAGAGAACTTGTAATTTTTTCAGCAAAGGGGTAGTGGAAATGGAATGACATTTTATCAAAGAGTGTGCGGCATATGATGATATCGAAGAGACAAGATTACACGAGATGACGACTTTCTTGCTTCGGATCCACAATAGAAAAGTCAAAATACAAGAATTCAACATACATATTAATTGGTTTTCTCTTAGTCCCATAAACTGGTCTCATAGACATCATTAAAATTCCTACATTCATCCCTGGGCTCTGATTTCCCAGTCATAACGTCGTCAGGTCTTCCCTGATCAACAGCATTGGAAAAAAGAATTCCCAAAGCAAAACAAATCTTCATTTCAGCGCCCCCACAAAAAATAAACAAAATACACCTTGTCTACGTGCATATTGAAATATCACGCACTAAGACAATGATTCCGATGTTTGTCCCTTCAGAGATATGAGATAACCTTCTGATGGCTGTCCATAACATTGTGGGTTCAGAGATATGAGATAACCTTCTGATGGCTGTCCATAACATTGTGGGTAAACAACAAATTATTAGCCAATGAAGTGCTTGAACATAGACTCTTTGCCTGGTCCTCATTACAAAGGGGTGATGTTATAAATACCTTCAATATGCGTGGTACCCTATAATTGGCTGTTATTCTTCACAAAATGCAGCTTAGAGTACAGGAGGCCGCACAGAGACTATCCACCGTATCATGCCTGCATAATCCATACGGGGACGGAACCTTATTATCTAAGCAGGTCATATGAGTATATTGAGTACCCGAAATCCTTGTTTTTATTGATTGCTAGAACCGTTCTCTAGGATTTTCTAGACGGGGAGTCGATCTTAGGTTTACCCATTGTTATGTTGCATTTCTTTAGTGCTTGACCTTATGTCGGTTGGTACGATTTCTTTCTTATCTGTCTGTATGTAGGTTAATGTGCAAAAGTATAGCCCAGGCGATCGAATTCTGTGCAGAAAACATGGCAGTAAAGCCTTTCTCAAGAACCCAATATCTGTTGGCTTTGATTATCCCACACCTTTGGAGCCCCATATCAGGAGCCGTAAAGCAAGCTCTGACGGTCGTACGGGGGCATTTGCTGAGACGGACGTTGAATTCCCTCGTGACTATGGTGAACTACTTGAGCAGGTATGCAGTTTGGTCTTAATGAAAGAATATCTATATCAGTGTTTTGATAAGGGAATTCGTAACTTGGTACTATCGAAATCGGGTTCTTAACCAGAATTCTACACTGGGTCTTTAGCAAGATACACGTTTTTCCTTATCATTCATTCGGATACATGCGCACGGACTTATTACAGCGTACTCAAACTGAGAATTGGTGAGAGTGGAGCTCATAAAATGCGTATTTGTGTGAGTTGAATGCAATGTGAGTGCGCATTTTACGGTTTAAAATCTCTCTTTTGGTAGCACCCCTAACTAACTGTTAGGTCATATGATAATAAGACTTATATCCAGCTTTCCAAATCTTTGCTAAACCTACATTCCATGATTGCAAGGACGAAATTTTCAGCAGTAATTTATGTTCGTCTATTAGTCTACTATTTGATATATTGTCAATAGGAATGCCTCGAGAAGAGATTATGCTGACAGGTTGAATCTAGGCGGAAAAGAAATATAAATTATTTTACCAAATGAACACCCGGAAGGCAATACTGATGTCATACACCATATAAAGATTATGTGAAACACTAGTTTTTGATGAAAACTTACGTAGAAATTTATAATGGAGTTTTAAAACATAATACTGCAGAAGCTACACCACTTCATTTTGATCCCAGAAAGTTTAAAAGCAATGTGAATAATAACTAATACTCGAGTATGCTATTTAATGTTCTTTACTGGGTTCGATTTCCTTTCTTCCTTTGTTTTAGTTGTAGCCCCACTTACATGCACAGCTTCTGATGGTATTTTTATTCAGTAAGAATGATAAAGATGCAGTTCATTATTTGTTTAAAGACTACATTTTTCAGTTTTCATTTTTTTCGCAGATTTGTAAAACATTGATATCCTTGAACTTTTAAAAACATAGGCAGGAAGGCACTAGTTGTTAGTTGTAACAAAGAAAATTGAAGAGAGGGTGGTTGAGGGGGTTTTGGGGGCGTTGAGCAGACGAATTAGTATAAGACAATCTTTTATTTTTTCAAAACTTAACAACCATAACCATATCAATCACACAAAATCTACACAATTTGGAAATCATTTCAGGAGTAAACCACGGCATAATATCACTTATATAAAATTTCTTTAACAAACTACCTAGGTACCAACCTACAGGAGACACCAATCCACTCTTAAATTATTCATAAGCACCAACCCACTAGACACCAATCCCCATTTGAATGATTTGTAGGTAGCAAGTCATTGGAGACACCAATTCTCATAACTGAGGACCAACTCGGCAGGAGACTGATTTTTTTTTTTTTAAGCACCAACTTTCAAATATGGAGTATTACTTCAATGGATGACTAAGATTTCATAAAATCTAATTGTACATAATCTTTCTCTCACAATTTTTATCTTGATTGATGCACCATATATGCTTTTTTTTCACATTAAAGATAGAGAGTAAAATGAGTTTCATCATTCCTATACTGGTTAATGACAGACCATGCAAACTACAGCAATTGTCTGTTCAGTATCACATTGTTTGGACCATGTACATGTTAGGCCATGGAGGGTCCCAGCAGAAAGAAAATAGACCAGACAGGGTCATTGACTACGCACTAACAAAAGATTGTCTATATCCATACTATTCTGTGTTAGATCCATTTCACCATAAGCCTTCTATCTACCATGAGTATATCAAAACGGCAGCCTGTCCTGAGTGGTAGACCTGTCCGTGAAGTCTGCCTCTACTGAATATTTCTTATTATATTTCCTCTGAAACTCCATATATCCTCTCATGCAGGGGATATTGTCTGATTTAAACGGCCGGTGCTGTCCATATTTGAATTCAGATCTATTGACCTCCATTGTGCCTTCTTTTAGCAATTTAACAAACTTGCCTTTGTATACCTCTATAGTCAAGGTGACTGGCATAGAAACATCATGGAACATGAGTCTTTTAACAAACTTGTTTTTGGTTTAGACAGTGCTCAACAAAGTGAAAATGCATCTGTTCAGAAAGCAGTAGATATGATTAATGTAGTTCTAACTTCTCATTCAGCATCAATTTTAAATATTTATTGTACTCATGTTTATCATGTAAAACTATGTTTTAACTTTGTTTAATATGCATTTTAGTTTAACGCCCTTTACTTGATTCTTCTTAACATTTTAATATTATGAACTTGAAAGTAGCTTCTAGAGGTCAAGTGGTAATATTTCTCCCAGCTATCTTCTTAACAAGGAACCACAGGCCCTCCTTTGTTTATACCTTTACCCAAGATTAATAAAAAATGGACACACAAATTTGATTCCAATGATCAATCTTAACTAGAGTAGATTAATTTGTGTCTAAAATCAAATCGTTACATAATGCTTATATGCTTCAATTTGCCTCATATCTTCTTGGTTTTCATAGGTAAAAGTGGCAGCACAATTGGCATTGAAGGAATCAAAAACTTTGCTGGTAAGTAATTCTATAAGCTTAAACGTATTTGAGAAGATAGAAAATGTCTAATCATGTGATTGCTCTATTTTTTGTCCATTATCTAAGGCTTACAATGAAGATTGCTCTCATTATGTTTCATGCTATGTCAGGAGATTGAATTTCCAACAGCTGGGCTTGATTCTGTTTCGGGTGCATAATTTTCTAGTTCCTTTCTTTCCTTGCATCTTGCGTTGAATTATTTAGTTTAGGATACATCAGAAGGAAGGTTGATGACTTATGCAGTAAGAATTCATTTTGCGTGTTACATTTTTTAACACACACTGCAAAAAAAGAAAGAAAGTGGTAAGTCTTCTTCAGTTATGAATAGAACTTTCAATCTCCAAGGTTCATATATAGTGCAATTTAACCATTTATGATGGTCATCATTACAGAGCAAGTGCTGACAAATTGCCTGTATAAAGAGCTTCAGGCGATGCTGAGGGAGGCATAGAAATGAATTCTAACATGGCTCTGATTCGGGAATTTTGTGGAATCTTCTTCAAACCAGAACAAGTCACCCGCACACGTATTGTACGTTCTGATCTTACTTTGTTTCATTTTTCCCAAATTTATTCACTTGTCTGCAATCACAGCTAGTTCATTGAATTCACTTATGCAGAAACCTAGTGCGGGGAAGTGTAATTTCTGACTCTTGCATAGAAGAGCAGATATCAATTTAGTGAGGCCATGTTTACCAGTTCTTCAGATATTAAATTGTCAATTGGTAATTTTTGCAAAAGCAGTTGCCAACATTTTATATAAAATATATTTAAATAGACCGTACTCAGAAATTTTGCTAAATATTAGCATGATTAATTGTTTATTTATTTTAAATTTTTTGATATCTGGCGAAATTGGAAGCCCAGCAACATGTCATCTGCTTGGAAGGTGTTGAACAGCAGGGCAAGCAACTAAAACCCCTGGGCATAGCTAAGATGCACCACTCCTGCTCTGCAATTTGAATTGAGTTCTGAACTTGAGATGTGTGGAATGCTAGTTAAAGCGTCTGACTCTTTGAACCTATGCTCGAGGGCCAAATATTAGTATGATCATTTATATTTCCTACACCAAGTTGCTCGAAAATGAGGCCGATTCCAGGTATGAAACGTTCCAGAATTGGAGTCTGCATTGAGTCAGTGCAGGTTTGGAATTTGGCCCTGTAATGCCCCCTATTAGGCTTAGACTTAGTCATTACCAGTTTAACCCAAATTTAATATTTTTGTCCTAAGCTAAATGGATAAAGATATAATGATTCAGTCTAAGACAATCAAAGTAAAGAGAATTAGATTAAGTTATCTCTATATATACATTATTAACATCCATACCGACCTTATTGCTTCTTCAATTTGATAAGGAAGGATTAAGCACGTAACCAAGGTGCCTAGAGACCAATTACAATAGGCTCCCTCAAAGTTTACAGGTCCAAGCCCGTATCCTATCTTGGGACTTGCCCTCAAGGATTCTGGGACGCTGACCCCTACCCTGTCTGGGGAATAATACTACTGATTGGATTTAGACAAGCCCCTCCTTGGAAACATCATAGCCCCTTTCTTCTCAGGAAAAAATAATAATAAGACTGAATATGGTTTTATACATATCTCTGAGTACTCATTTATATTCCTTATTCCATCTCTTCCTCATGAAGAGTCTCAAACATATTTTTATATAATCTTTGCTTCCTCTCTGATATCTTAAGTGTAGTCGAGTGCCTACTCCATGCTCTATGTGTATTGGTACGTATGATTCATGCCTTGTGGATATTTAGATGAATACTTCATACTTTACATGTTTTATTCATGACTAGTGTGTTTTCAGCATAGTTATTTCATGAGTGTGTGCGCCTTCCTAATGTATGCGCTTCATGTTTGATATATCTCCAAACAAGCTTAAACCATGAGCGTTTTTTGAATGTTTCAAGAGCTATATTCTTGCATTCAAAGTGGGAAGGTGCATGCTTAACTCTATCCATAAATATGATTGATAAGACATTAGGACAAATGACATAAAGACTGTTGAACATAACCACGATGGATTACGGATGGGACCCCATGATTACTTAATCATCGCTTGAGGACAAGCAATTTTGGGGAGGGAAGGACTGTCATGTCCCCTCTCTGAAATAAGATTTAATAAGTAAATAATAATAATAATTACAATATAAAATAAATAAATAATAAATAATAATAAGACCACAATATAAATAAATAATAACAAGAATAATACAACACTTGTTATGGTCAGCTCAAGTCAATGAAGTATCCAAACTTAGGATGCCAAGTTTATAAGATAGGAAACAACTGTTTTTACACATGGTAAGGATGACACAACGTTTGGTATCCTTGTTTCATATAGGTTGCTTGTGCTATGTTAACATAGTCATTCCCACGTCCATTATTCAGGCGAGACAACACAAGCAAGTAATGGATAGTGAAGGCGTTTGCTTGGTGTGACCAATGTGTTGTTGGGATATGAAGCCCAACGGTCACATGACCATTCATTTTCCCTCTATCTCTTCATATTCGAAGAGCTTTCTATAAATGACTGTGTGCAGTCTATGTATTGTGTATTGTAGATTGGGTTAATATAAGAATTCCCTGCTTCAAGTGAGGACATAGGCAAATTGTCAGACCATGATAAAATCGTGTTGTTGTTTTGATCTTTAGTTTTCTGTTTTATTTCTGTTTCTCTGCTCATCTTTTATATTTACAATTAGTATCAGAGCCAAGGTGAGGCTAGAGCAGAGATGGAAGAAGATGAAGTTGATTTAGGTCATCAACAAATTTCTTGGAAACTAAAGCTTGGTAGAGAGTGATGTTGTGCCTGGAAAGAACAAAAGAATTCGCCATGTGCATTGGTGGGGTGGCTGGGAAAATAAGCCTGAAGCTGAACCAGAAGAAGATTTAGAAGCTCTCAAATTTGAGCTTTATGCAATTCTTGAGCGCACGGGTGATGCGCAACATAGGAAAGTCGTCATGGAAGAATTGCGAAAGAGGGCAAAGACAGACAAGATTGGCAAGTCTGTTAAGGACCTGGTGTTAGTCTTTTATGAAATGGCTTCTCTTACTTCTAGCTTCAGCCTCAATGGTCCAAATACTATTGCTTCAAAAGTTCATAGGATGTTGCAGCTGGGTTACTCTGAAGAGCTCAATTCTAGCAAGAAGCACCTGCCCCTGTGGAACGAAAGTCTGTGAGAGACAAGAAGTTCGTTGTGGAAAAAGATGAAGGGGAAGAGAATTCGCTGACAAAACCAACGACAGAGACCTTTTTCTTAAAAGGTTGCGCTCCGCATAGCCTCAAACATTACGACGAGGCATGCCAAGTTCTGCAAACTGGCATCGAGCTTAGCTTCGGGCAAACAGATATTAAAGATGGTTTGATACCCATGAACGTGGGTGGCTCAAGAGGAAGCCACGAGAGTATGCAACCAAGTAACCCCCCTATTCATGATTTGGGGAATTCAATTCCGCCACATTCCAATCACAGCAAGTAGCACAACTTTAATAACAAGGTGTTGGATGAACACTCTCCAAACGATTTTTGTCATGGCAGTCAAACTAACAATTCTGCACAGGCTGGCTATATTTGGGAGCCCTCTACCATTGATGAATCGCCACAAATGCCCGGTTTGGAGGCCACACGAGGTCTTGGACCAAACAACGGCAAGTCAAAATTAACCCCCTTTAAACAGCTCTAGTTTGGATCATTCCCCACATACAGGTCAGATTTGGGAGATTGCGGGTGTTTCACTATTCAATGTAGGTAATGTTGGACAGAGATCCACGATGGACAGCGTGTCACATCCTTTTCCAAGCGATGCAAGAAATCTGGGGGTCAAACTTGTTTTAAATTTACAATTGGCTCCATTACAAATTGCGGTGGCTCAATTACAAACTACGGTGGGTAAATCGGTCCAGCCTAGTCATGACTTGGCATCCACAGATGTGGATAGTATGCCACACTCTCCCATGTTTGGGAGTAACCACGATTCTCCTCTGCGCATAGGACGAATTTCACATGGCAGCGACATTATGTCAAGGTTTGATCATGTGGAATCTGTCAAAGCAGACGAGACTGTTACACATCCTGAGTTGGGCGGTTATTGTCAAAGTTTTGCCGATAGCCAGCCAATGAAGTCTAGTGATAAGAATCTCACAGGTGTTTTTGAAAACAAACTTGTTGTCTTTAAGAGCTCCATGTACAATAACTATGAAGGAGGGATGTATTTTGATTCAGACACCAATAGTGTATCCTTTGATGGTTCTCACATGCCATGGATCCCTAATGTCACATCCTCTGATATTGAGTCAACACAACAAAAATTCATTGGCTCCGATGAGTCTGATTTTTGGGTTAACGGTGTTTTTGAGGACATACAACATCCTCCAGTTGAGGAGAAAACCCCTCCAAAAATGGTGAGATAACATCAATGTTGGAGCTGGTGGAGGATCTTCTGTCTGTGGAGCCCTACTACTGGTTATATCGCTTGCTGTATTTTGAAGGAAGCATGAACATGAACATGGATTAGTCACTGCAGGGCATGGTGATGGTTGAGGATGGTGTAAGGCTGCTTGGCAGTCGGGCAAAGGAAATACATTGGCCCATTCCTGTTGAGGTAAGCCGAGTGACTCAAAGGGCAAAGGAGGCCGCTGATTCTTTAGGATTTATGGATGTTGTGGGTCCTTATGTGGATGTGGATGAAGCAGGAATATTTTTTGCACCTGCAGGAAGTTGTGTTCTTGGTCATGGTGAATTAGTGCCTGGTAAACTAGTAGGAGAAGATGTTTTTGATTCTGATCTAACTTGGAGAAGACTCATTCGGAGTGTGCTAGAACAAAGTCTGGCAGTGTTGAGATCTTCTCAAGACCTAATTGTTCTCTGAGATTTGGAATAGGAAGCAGGGGATGCCACATTGCATGGCCGTGCCGGTTGCACTTCACGGGGGAGATTGTTGGGATATGAAGCCCAACAGTCACATGATCATTCACTTTCCCTCCATCTCTTCGTATTCGAAGAGCTTTCTATAAATAATTGTGTGCAGTCTATGTATTGTGTATTGTAGATTGGGTTAATATAAGAATTTCCTGCTTCAAGTGTGGACGTAGGCAAATTGTCGAACCACGATAAAATCGTGTTCTTGTTTTGATCTTTAGTTTTCTATTTTATTTTTGTTTCTCTGCTCATCTTTTATATTTACATGTGTGACGGTGATTACATTTAAATAAGAAGGCAGCGATTGTGATCAAGAAAGTACAACGATTAAATTGTTTATACTGATCGACTTCATCAGTAACACACAACACATGGAATCACGACAATAACACATTGAAGAAGTGATTATGATTATGGTATCAAACAAGTATATTAATACCATTCGAGTATGAGGGAGACAACAACTATGAAGTATCTATTACTACAATACTAATCATTCATACAGGAAGGTACAGCTAGATATAATGAATTGATTATCTTAGGAAGATCAAATTAGTCAAAATCATTCAGATATGCAAATAAAAAGGGAAGACAAATTATAGGGAAGAATCGGTCAAGCATTGGAATTAAGTCATGGGGAAGCACAAACATTAATCAATAAGCATATATATTAATCAATGAATCATCAGGCACCAATCGTGAGCAATAGCTGCCGGTTGCATATAGATAAGGAGAAATTAACGGTCACGATGAGGATGCAGCGGATAGCATTATGGGGAAAAAAATACAATTTGTTTTATGTTTGAAATGTAGCGATAGAAATAAGAAAGGGTGCGATTAAGAGTTAACGACGGTCTGTTCATTACTAAGAGTTACGTCTCCTCATGAAAGGACATGAGGAATGATATAAAGCAGTGATGGAAGTATAAGTGAGGGGGTAGCAGAAAGGAGAAGGAGAATTATTATTTAAATTCTGGTATCCATTAAGGAATACATAATATTTGTGCTTATCAAGGAGGATATAGAATTATATATTTATATATATTATTTTATGAATTATAATTATATATATATATATATATATATATAATAACAATAATAATGAAGGTATTAGTCTATATTATATATCTAGTATGGTAAGGAAGATAGCAGAGAGGAAGCAAATATTATATAAAAATATGTTTGATACTCTTCATAAGGAAGAGATGGAATAAGGAATATAAATGAGTACTCAGAGATATGTATAAAACCATATTCAGTATTATTATTTTTTTTGTTTGAGAAGAAAGGGGATATAATGTTTTCAAGGAGGCGCTTGTCTAAATCCAGTTAGTAGTGTTATTCCCATATCAGGGTAGGGGTTAGCGTCCCAGAAGCCTTGAGAGCAAGTCCCAAGATAGGATACGGGCTTGGACCTGTAAACTTTGAGGGAGCCTATTATAATTGGTCTCTAGGCACCTTGGTTACATGCCTAATCCTTCCTTCATCAAATTGAAGTAGTAATAAGGTCGGTATGAACGTTAATAATATATATATATATATATATATATATATATATATATATATAGAGAGAGAGAGAGAGAGAGAGAGAGAGAGCTTAATCCAATTCTCTTTACTTTGATTGTCTTAGACTGAATCATTATATCTTTATCCATTTCACTTAGGACATAAATATTAAATTTGGGTTAAACTGGTAATGACTAAGTCTAAGCCTAATAGGGGGCATTACAGGCCCTAAAGTTTGCTGACTTTTGGACCTCTAAAAGGCCCTAAATATATTATAAATTGCCGAGAATCGAAAACCCTAAACATAACAAATCAGAACATGATTTTTATCAGACGAAAACTATGAAGAAAAACTAAGAACCTCAAGCTTTGGGAGACGCTGGCTTGGATAGAAGAGGGAGGAGCGATTCGAAGTTGGAGCCTTATGGGAGAGGGAATTGATTGGAAAAAAAACAGCTAAGTGTCTGGCCAGGCTGCACCTCTTTTCAAATCTTTAGTACAATTAACCTAATACAGGAAAAGTCTGCATCAGAGTCATTTCATTCACATCCTTTTTTGCTTCGCATACCCTCGAGGTTGTAATACCATTTTATGGCATAGATTAGGCTCAAGAAGGTTCATAATGCCAAGACGCAAGTTACCTGTAGTATTCTTGATCTTAATTCAA
Organism: Thuja plicata; assembly: GCA_018584345.1. Lineage (NCBI taxonomy): Eukaryota > Viridiplantae > Streptophyta > Pinopsida > Cupressales > Cupressaceae > Thuja > Thuja plicata. Next base: position 1,950,861 of record MU228409.1, read on the forward strand.
ATATTAGCTGCAATTTGCAATAAAATTAGCTTAGTTTTATCATTAACATTTTGTCATCACCAAAAATATAATCATACCTCCCAATGAAATCATGAAAAGTCAATATAAACCCATCACTATTAGAGTTGAATGAAAGCATAACAGAAAATACACGAACTTGCTGTTTGATATCAGGATTTAGATACATGCCTTAAGTTTGCATCCATTGGCATTGGATAGACAAGAGACCTATATCTGAGGCATTACACATGTAGCCACCATCGAACCATGTATATGGAAGAACTTGAGCTTTCGTTATATGCCTTTCAAGACCTTATAGGTAGTTTGCAAGCCTATCAAAGTTCAAACACAGAGAAGTCCTGCTTGCCAGCTTGAAAAGATTTAAAAACAAATACTCAAAGCCAATTGCAGTTAAGTTGTTAACTTGATGGATTCATCTAGAGTTTGCATACTTTGACTAGGCAGACTAAAACTTTTCTGACTCGTTTAAACGCAACAAAATATCTTAAAAAACCTATATTTTGTGCAAACTACACTTACAAAAGGTATCAAAAGTGACTACACGGTGTTGGGGGAGTGTTTTCTACTAGATTTGAATACAAATAAAGGTACAAAATTGCATCAACATGTGAATCCGACAGCACTTGATGATTGATACGAATTTATGATGATTGCCACTGAAATTTATCATCATAAATTGCACATCCATGCAAGTTACAGATTGCAAGAACTTACAATTTCCTCTTCCTTGTTCTAGTGAAAAATTGAGAGTGTCTAGTCCTCACACACTGTTGCTGCTCACAACCTAGAAGGTTGCGGCTGTGGCTCCACCTTGCTACTAGATGGCAATGGTTCCTCCTCTTCTTCATGTTCAACATCATCTGCGTTGATGTCATTCAATCCAATCTTCGATGCTAATACTGCATTTACACCCTCCATAGCTTGCCTCTCAAAATCACTAAGCCCATCGCCTATAAACAAGGACCACTCCTAACCCTGCACAGTCTAGTCACTAGGGTGATCAATCTCATTGGAAATCAACAAGCTCTTGTGACATATCCTTCACCTTTCTTGTGTAAAGTTTAAGGTTGTTTTGCACAACAATAGGCCATCGAGACATTGAATCAGCTTATTGTGTTTCTCTGTGTGAATGACGTCAAAGTAACTCTAGTTACATTCACAACCAGAAGTGCTACAAAGTTGAGACAAAGTTCAAAGGGCTAATTTTGAAGATTTGGACTATTCCCACCAAGAACAAGATAATATGGCCAAGAGGATACCTTAATTAAAATAGAGGAGTCATCCTTAAATTTTCAACTACGGGAACAATGCTTAAGACCATAGTGGAGGCATAAAACCTAACTTACATTGAAGAAGAATAATATCCTTCAAAGTCCTAAATGGTTTATCATTTAAAATTAAATAAATAATTTTTAGAGAATAAACTGGATTTTTTTCCACTTGTTGCTGATGTAGCACTAAATGGAAATTAATTAAGATGATATCATTGAGCGAGTTGATATGTGTCACAAAATTCTTCATCTCTGTCATTAAATTATGTCCAAACATCATCAAATAGCTTCGCTAAATGAACACATATAACTCAATTATCTCCTTTCTTTGAAAAAGACAAGGTGAGTAAGTGCAAATTGTATGGTAGATTTTAGTTGTGTTAGCACAACCTTTTGATGACATTGAGTTAACCAAATGTAGAGCTATGTTACCAAAAACACAATGGAAACCTCTGTTCGTCAAAATGTGTTTCCCATCACAAATGGCCGTTTCCAAGCCATAATTGCCATTTCAAACTGTTATTGTTAAAATATGAACAAAAATCTTACATTTTTTTAACTTTTCCCTAACTTCGAGGAATCAAGCATTTTTAATGCCCATTTTTTTATTCAGCTTGATATGGAGTTAAATATGACATTAATATATGGATGATCAATGTCCTTTTTTGTGCATGCCAATACAGGCGAGATGCAGTTAACTATAGCTAACTATAGTGTTAATTTATTCTTCTATAGATTATTTTTTAAATAAAAGAATGAAATTAAAATATTTTCTAAAAATGTTTCGAACTTTTAAATTATTTCTTTTTAAATCTTTTCATTTTTCAAAATTTTAATGATGTTTTTTTATATTTTCTAATTCCTATTTTTATTCTAAATTATAATCAAAGTTAAAATAGAGAAATACGTTTTATATTTTTTTTTATAAATTAATTTTGTTATATATCACAAATGTTAATTTGTATACTTAATCTCCAAATTTTCTGTTTCTTGTTTCTGATAACATAAATGTAGAGCAAACTAGGAAGCATGTTTTCGACTAATCTTTACTAGAATTTACTATGGTTTGACCAGAGTTTACTATTGTCTGGCCAAAATCATCTACTGCACTATACAAATACTCCCCTTTTTCTAAAGGTAATTGTATGATGACTATTGTGCTTGATTTAACAAACTCTTTAATTTTTTGCTTTGATTAAATCATAGTCAACTTTCCACGTGCACTGATTATCTTTGATTTAATTGAGAGAGTCTGTGAGACAGTTGAAGTCTTCAGTTTGGATAGATTGAGAGGATTGCAATGAATCTTGAATTTGAAAATTAGACAATTTGACATGCGATTCTAATGTTTGAGCTAGATAGATTCCAAATTCTAAATAAGAAAAGATCGTTTGTTCCCCACAAATAGATAACAGACATCAAAGAATGTGGAATTTCTTTTGATATGCGGTTTGCCAATAATCTTTCTATCTTAGATCTATAAGGTTTTGATAGTTTATCTTGGGGGTTAATGTGCATACACTAACATTTTTAAAGTGGTGGTATTGCATATTGACATCATGTGCAGATGTCTTGATAGAATGACCAGTAACCCAAAGCCTATACAGTTTTGTAAACCTACCCACCCACAACATGTAAACAACAAAAAACTGAATTAAATTGTAGTGTATTGATCTTGATCTCAATCTGCATATGGAATAGAACCAGACTACCCTGTCATTCTCAAACTGGATAACTCCGAATCAACAACATTGGAGGAGTTTGACAACAAAAAGTCATTCTGCCCAAGTCGGCTTGAATTTAGACTCCTTTTGAGGGTAAAGGTGGCATAGCAAGAAGAGACTAGGTCATTTTAACACTATCTTAGTTGTATGAAATCCGTCAAGAATGTGATGTTCCTACTCCAATTGCATCTTGAGGATTTAAATTATACAGAAATTAGTAAGCACAGTCTCTCAAAACAAGAGTCAAGAAAAAAATGCAAAAATCCAACTTTGAAATGACATCTCTTTTGTGAGGTTTTCACACCATCGCCCCATTGTAAATGGGGACCCCCTCTTTTGCAAGCAGTAGGAGTAGTGGTCTTAGGTAGTCTTTGTTGGCGACAGTTTTCAAGCCCCTTGGTCCGGCAAGTGAAG
>MU228409.1:1957650-1992201 GCA_018584345.1 Thuja plicata
GTGGTAGGAGTAGTTGAAAGTGAAAGTGATCAAGGAGAAAAGAACAAGTCAAGCAAGCGAAGTACCACCAAGTTATCTTTGAATGAACAACGTAAGCCCGCCTACGTGATTAACCAGCAAATCACATCAATATAACTGAGTTAGTATCCACAGGTGTAAGGAACCTTAGAGTTTTTCTCATGTTCTTCATGAGTATTCACTTTTCAAGAGAGGGTTGAGTGTTTGATATCTTGTATCAAGTATTCAATTCCTATATGTTATGTAGTGGTACAAAACTGACATCAACAATCTCAAATGCTAGTAGACAATAGTTAATTCTGCTTTGATAAGAGTATAAAAGCAGAATGGGAGGCTTGGGAGATAGGGTAAACGACAGAAAAGAAGGTACAGCTGATTCCAAAGTTGGGAAGGGGTACAAAAGCCACAAATGGTAACATAGGGCTTATGTAGACCAATAAATGATTGAAGAGGAGAAATAATAAAAGAACACATTTAGAAATACACGTGCATGCAAGCATACATAATGTTAATTGTATATTTCATTTCTTTTTATCTTAAAAGGCTACGAGAAAACATTAGTAACCATATACATTCTGAAGCTTTTACGATATTATCATATTTATGTACATCAATCTTGCTTTATGGAATGCATAATATTATTTTTTCAAACATCTTGTATTTGCGGTTGTTCCTCCATTTGAAGAATATTATGAAGAGGAAGTTGCCTATTGTTACTCAATATTCAATTTTATATTTTTTTCATTTTAGCCAAGATGTTCCCATGTGATTCTATTGGACCACCTTTGACAACATTGAACAGATGTCTATTACTAAATTTTATATTTATTATTTTTGCTTCAAGTTGTTTTTAACTTTATAGTATTCCTCTGTAAACTATTTCTTTGGGCTAAATACCACAATACTTATTTCTCAATAATTAATTGTTTATGCTATGAACCATAGGTTCATAAATGATAAACGGCAATACTATTCCACGCTTTATACAATATTTGGATGCAGATGCAAGAAATATGGATGTGGAAAATATGACCAATATGCCTTGTTAATTTGGAAAATCTTTTTCTGGTTGTGTTATATCAAATAATTTTCATGCAATGCATGACTCATTCTTTCATAAAGTTTGCAAAGTTCAAGTTGCTGCATCTTTATAGCTTTTCAAACATTGTCCTCCCCAGTTGTTTCATGTTATCACCTTACTTTATCTTATTGACTTAAATCTTGAATTTGCATAACATTTATAATTTCTTGGTAATCTGTCTCATCTTTGAACAGTTTTTTCCTGAAGCCAAAGAAGTTGAATTTGCTAAGAAAACAATTTTTGAGGGAGTTTCATTCAAGTTGGATTACTTGACCAAGCCATCATTATTAGAGGATTTTGGATTTGGCACGAAGGTGAGAATGGCAGATCATGTACAGCCAGGAGATGAAATGTTTCTGGTTGCCTATCCATATTTCAATGTTGACGGTACACACACCCTCTCTCTCTCTCTCACACACACACACACACTCGCACACACGCACAAGTGTTGCTTAGACACACAAAAAGAAACTTTAAGAGAGAAAATAAGTGTTTTTGAAACAACCTACTATTCATGACATCAAAATTGATATATTCTTAAAATGGATTGCATCTCACACTAAGCTTCGTGCACCTATAAAGAAGGATGCATCAATGTGAACATATGATATTAGCAGATAGGTGCAAGTTAATTTTGTCCAATGTCTGTAAGTGGAGATACATCCAATCCTTAAGACTACGAGAAAACAAAATAGAACTTATTATTTTGTAGAACTATCAGAATATGTCTCGAAAGAAAGGCAGTGCATCTGGCAGTAGCAAACTTTGGCTGGATTTATTTCATGAGCAAGAGTGATAACCGTCCAATAGGCAATGAAAAGTTAGCTGTGTTCATCATCACATGCTACATGCTTCAAGGGAATTGACAAATAGAATAGGTACTTCACATGACCCATCGTTCAGATGTGATTAATGCCATACAAATTCTCTTTCAGAGAATCGAAAATTTCTATTGATTTCTGAAAGGAAAATAATATGAAGTACCAGAAAAGAACTACTCAGAGAGCAATTGTTTGAAGGTTGAATATTACCATAAAAAATTTAAATGAAAAGCCAAAACCAAGAGCAACCACACCATACTCCAATAATGAGACACAAGATTTGTAAGGGGAAAAAACAAAGAAAAAACCCCATGATTATGTAGATGGCGTAAAGCCTAAAGAAATTACAACGAGAGAAAGAGAGATTGAACACTAGCATAGAAATGCTTCCATAGTAGAAAAGAGAGAAGCACCTCAATATATAGAAGTGACAGAGAGGAGTTACAAGTTACAAAGTAACTCCCAAGTCTAAGCATGACATCTAGCATCCTATGTGGGTGCAACGTGTGACCTCATAAGGAGGAAAACTAATATTTCAAATATATAGAATAAAGAAAATGAGTTGTAAGAACTCATAAAAGGCAAAGGATTTATAGGGATTCCTTAGAAATGTTCCTACCAGAGACAAAAGGAGGAAATGAACTTTATCAAGTAAAGATTAATTCCTAACAATTTCTGAAGGCAATTGTTAAATAGATGTTGAAAAAGAGTGCAATAAACACTGATTAGATATAATTTATATAACAAAACTTATATTCAATGTACAGTTACGAATACCTATAGAAATTTAATAAATACTACAATGAACTGGTGCAATGGAAATTTATGATTTTTAATTATTTTTGAAAGAATCTGGTAGTGACACATCGAAAATTCTTAGCCATTTGTGAGTTTGTAGTTGTGAAATTGGTTCTGAATATTTGAGTTGTATTGAATCACAATTCTGAAAGACCATTGAATTAATAAAAGTGATTCTTGACCATTATTCTAAATTGCTTGCACTTGTAACAGATGGTTACCAAACTGATGTCTAATTCATATAGAATTCTGCGGGATTTTTGGAAAGTTTGTGTATAAAGCTCAAACATATTCAACGTTAGAGATAATTGTATTTAAATCAATAATCTCTGTAATCTCAATTGACCACAATCTGCTTTTAATACATTTTACAGTGCACTAAACTACCAAAACAATTTAACTGAATTCTTCAAAACATTTTGTCCTATGAAACAGTGCATTTTGATTTTCTTCCACAAAAAAATGAAGCGTAGCAAATTTCGAAATTTCTATGTTTTAATATACTATGATGTGGTTGATAAAAAGAGCAGTGAAATTTGATATATCTGGATCCTAGATTATACAGGAACTCCAATAGATGATTATCGTCATAACACAAGGAAATACATACCAAGGCCAGGATAATTCTTTATCTATCTGGTATATGTACACGATGCTTAAATGTTATGCAAATTTCTACTCAGAGAAATAAATTATTTAGAACTGTTGTACATTGTACTGATAAGAGGCTATCTTGCCTAGAAATGCTTGTTGTCGAGGAACTTTACAAGGATGCAGTTGTTAATACAGAACGAAAGATGATTATATTCAATGGAGAGCTAGACCGAATACGGAGTGGTTGTATCTTTCATTTATACTGATTATACTAGCATTTTTCTAGAGTTCTGATTTCATCTTTTAAGTTGGAGATAATATCTAAAAATGGTATATGTTGATTAGATAGCAGTCTAGAATGATGTTTATCTTTGATTCACTTAAGATTACCCTCCATTCTTCTATCCAAAGCTTGGAGCCCTTGCAAAGAACTTCTTACCCAAGCTTGAGACTGCATACTACATACACAATTTCAAGGGCCAAGGTGGAGGGACGCTTTTCAGGTAACATTCATTCATTTCTAAGGAATCCATGGCCACTTTGTGTTATCCATCCTATTATACTGTGCAAATGCCCCCCTGTAGAAGAGAGGTAAGGATATGGGGGTATTGGGTCCATCACACTTCTCACATTTGTGTATTTAATTGCACATTTCATGCAGGTCATACCCAGGACCTTGGAAAGTACTGAGAAGAATCAACGGCAAGCACATCTGTATACATCAACAAGAGGCAATGCCATCTTTGAAAGATGTTGCACTAAACATTCTTCCTTCTACTTGAGACTAAAAGTTCAAGAGTAATTTTGCCCCAGTTATTGAATCTCAATGAACATCAAATGCCCTACAAAAGAAAATCATCTGTGTGCCATCTTCTTCCTCCAATTTTGAGTGAATGTTTTCCATACACTATGTTAATAAAAAAATTCAATTTACTTTGATATGATAAAATGCTTATAATCTTCTTGCCATGAATATTCAACTTAGCATGGTAATTATGTTTCTCAGGCAATTTTAGTAGATTCCTTTAATAAAATAATCTTTAGTGCCCAATTTTTTGTTTCTCAGAAAAACTAGCTAGCAAAAGTTAAGATACTCTCGAGTAAAGATAAATTTGCAATTATGGCATTGTAATATTTGTGTGTGTGTGTGTGTGTGAGATAGAAGTAAAATATATGACAAACTTGCACAACAAAGTAGGCATGTATAACAGAATTGCTTCTGATATATTTTTTTTGTATTTTTCAAATGTTTAAAAGAATTCTTTGGAGACATCCGGCATTTGACTGTTACCAAGGAAAAGGAAACACAAATAAAAGAACAAAACATAATGTAAAACTACTTAGGTAGATAAAAATTCAAAAGATGGCCTATGTTAGATGATGAACTCGAGAATGGTAAATCACTTATCACGAGAAGAACATTTTTGAAGTGTGATCGTGAAGAAGTACCAATACAAGGTTGCTTTGCTGTGCGCAAGATGAACAAGTTATGGCAAGTGAATAATATTTGGTGAAATTTAAGATGGAAACAAATTATGATGAAGTCTTGTTTAATTATATGTCAACAGTTGTATGTGATATGTTGTTAGGTAGACAATAGCAATATGATAAGAAAGATATAAATGATGAGAGGAAAAATGCTTACATAATAGTGAAAAATGACTGAAGGCATACTTTGATGCCTTTGAACCACTATTAATACTTTGATGCCTTTCAACCACGATTTTGGTGTTCCACCATATTTCTTGATCTTCACCAAAAGTTTTTTATACCTTATAAAGCACGAATATATCATATTAGTGGCCAACAAACAAAGAATTTATATTAAAGGCAAATTCTCTCTGCACTATAGGTTTCATGTCACAACCCTTGTCTTCCCTTATCTTACTAATCTGAAATTGTATATTTTGTGTGAAAATGATAATATGATTTTTGTTTGGAATTGAATACAACTTGGTAAGGAAAAATAAAATCATCTTTTTTATATTAATGTTTTTTATTAAGTTCAACAACCTAGCAAGGAGGTTTGACCCTTACACAACCACAACCAAACGACATCAAGAGATCAACAACACATTAACAAAGGTATTGGTTGTTACAAGTAAAAGATTTACAACAAGGTCAAGAACAAACCATTAACGACACACTAGTAGCACAACTAGTAACTCACTTAAAGAGTGGAAAGCCAACTCAGTCACGACGAGGGGAGGAGAATGAGAGATAGAGTGATTCTCCATTCGTCGTAGACAACCGTCTAAGCAATACTATCACTAGGGTCCACACCACACTGTAGTGGAACCCCCATTGTGGGGCAGTCAGCACCAAGAACAAAGTGTTGGCAACATTGTACATCGACTGCCATAGGTTGGAGTAGATCAAGAGCAGTAGTTGGAGAAGGGTCTATGCAACCAGAAGGGACCGCACCGATAGTGAGAAGTGGAGGCAGGTCCATTGGATCAGAGGAGGCCAATTCAATAGGAGCATCACCGTGGGGGGTTCATCACCAGCGTGTAAGGAGTTCTCAGAGGGAGATTTGGAAGCTCAGATGATCAAGTGATCGTCATTTGCATCCTTCCACCAAGTAGTAGCAACTTTACAATGCAAAAGAGAATAGTTTGTAGTTAGATGGCCAGTAGAGAAGCATTGTCGACATCGAAAGGGGAGCCCTCATAATCCAGTGATTGAGTCCAAGGCATGCCCCCAACCATGAGCACCACATCTTTTTGGAAGTGGTGTGGAGATATCCATGTCAACCAAAATGTGAGCGAAAGTAGAGCGACCCAACGAAGTCGTAGCCTTGTCCACCTTCAAGAAATGCCCAATAGATTTTTTGATGGCCTTAAAGCAAGAAATGTCTCAAAAATGGAGTGGAAGATTGGGGAGACGAACCCTCACTAAGTGCACACTGAGCGGTTCAGTAAGAGGGTTGAAGGAGATTGTCCAGGGTTTGCCCGAAAGAGAGTGATTCTTGCAAACCCACAACTTGCTGAACACCAAATCACGGTCTTCAGAATAATAAAATGCAACAATTAAAAACCTTTTTACACAAGGGAAAAGTTCAATGTTACCAAAGACTAAGGATCACCAAGAACTTGTTATCTAGCGATGCAAACTTAGAAGAGAAGGCCAAAGACTAGCAAATTTACAGACCAACCCACGATGGTAGAAATCCACTTTATCCACCACATCTGGGCCACAGACCACCACAGGGGAGGTCTTGGCACTGACAATGGGTTGAGCTTTCACTTTTGGAGGAATAAAAGTAGCAGATTTGGCAGTATGGGCATAGCTTCGTCCACCAGCAACAATAGTGAAATACTAATGTTATTGTCTTTACATTTTACATATTTAATTTAAATTAGAAAAGTTAAATGATGCTCTCTCTCTCTCTCTCTCTCTCTCTCTCTATATATATATATATATATATATATATATATATATATATATATATATAAACAAAAGAATAAAATAGTATTTATTAATATTTCTACCTTTATTTATCTACAAGATTATTTTAAAATAATCTCAAATATTATCCTAGATATGTTTTTGAATTATTTTGAGTTTTTTCTTTGATAAATGCTACCTCATGCGGTAGCTCGTTATATTCATTGAAAAACCAAGTACATAGCAAATAGACACATATGATGTAGGAATCAATACTGCTGGTAAAAGAAACTAACTCTTGCCCCTATTTTTACCATCCTGTCAACATCTCCAAGAGTGATAAGCCCTTTGTTGTTGTTGACAAGGCTAAAAGTTCCTTCACAATGTTCCTCTTCTCCACTCCACTTCTAAACATATTCCATTTGCTTGGGTTTTGGTTGTTTCCCCTTCAACATTTGGATCCAGAAATTTCAACATAAGTCTTGAATTAGGCACAACCCAAACAACATTGACAACCCTAGACACTGTTGTGTATGGCTCTTCCCGAACAATCTTATACACCACCTTCACACCCTATAATGTGTAGCCAAGAATTTGAACTATAGGGATAAGAAAATTTTGTATATCTCCCCATCATAAAATGACAATTGGACCATAAATTAACATCTAAAACCTTAATGACTGCATCTTCAGCCTCCTCGTCCCTTAATTTGAACAAATATTGAAGTTATTCCTTTGGGAACTCATCGACACAAACTTGCATCAAGTCTGAAACTGTTTTGTCATTCTTCACCGGCACTAGACCTTACGCTATAAAAGCAATAAGTAGATCACCGTCATTTCCCCATAAGCTGATTCTAATATAGTCTCCAACCTGGAAAGGACACATACTTTTGAATCTCGATACATCAATGATGCATCCTCTTAGAAAGGAAAGAAAGCTCAAGAAATCTTGAAGAGGCTTGCTTTTGAGCCCGAACCCAAACATTTTTTGTCGTCCACACCTAGGGGCGAACCACACCCCCATGTCATCCACTTTAGCCACCATAAGACCAAGATAGGGAAAACTTGCTTCATATTTATTAGAGAATCATTTCCTTATGATAAACCAACCCAAAATTCATACATTAATATATGACACATCTAATTAGTTGGGTCTAGTCCAACACAACACTTTCGTAGAGGATTGCACCAAATACTTATCCAATCACAACTCTCGGTTGAAAATAATCCGCCTCCACCAAATTATCCATCCTAGCGGATTGGATAACCTATTAAGTTCCAACCCCCTTATTGAAAAAAAGAAAGGAAAGGTCATTTTATAGTCTACGATACCAACCATTTGTTTTGGGGTCTACATATGATGACAACAATATGGGACTACTCTGTATTCCTAGAGGGAGGCACCTAACTCTACTACAAATGAGGCGTACATACCCTACCCCTTAGTGAGATTTGAACTTGTGACCTTTCTTTCAAGAGTACAAGCTCTCTTTGAAAAATAATCTAACATCTTCATTCCCTCCTCAGAAACCCCCAAATTGGCCTAAAAATCCATCTCTCAATTAGCTTCCCTATATACATGAGTAATTCTAGAATCTCTAAGGGAACTTAGACTCCTAATATTTTCCACATGTAGCTTCAACTTTCAATTCTATATATGGTTTTTTCATATGGCATTTATGCAAATTTGTGAATTTGCTTCAATATTCATGCTTTTAATACCTTTCTCTTCACAAAACTAGACTGCCTGAGCCAAGGTATTGAAGAGGAGGATGGATTAAATCACAAGCACAAAACTCAGTTAAGACAACTATTTCCATTTCCTCCCCTTGAATGTATCGATTACATCTGCCTCTGTTTATAGAGGACTTTAGAAATTTATGGAGGAAACAACAGTAGTTGAGAACCATCTAGAATGATGGTGAAGTGTTGGCTGGAAGAAAGGTCTAGATGGACGGAGAAGTTCATGGTTTCTCTAGAACCTTCATGTGCCAACAAAAGTAGTTGGACAGTGATTAATTTAACTATTCCAACATCTCCTCATAAATTAATCATCGAATTGTGTTAGATATCCCCCCATAATCTAGAAACGATGGGTCTCGGCTTAAAGCCTTGTTAGGTACCCATTTATAATCACTTATTCAATTCTTCACATTGTTTCCCCAATCACTGTTGGGTTTTCATGGATTACCCCTAACCAATGTGCAAGTTTGAAGTACTTTTTCAGTCACCACAAACTTTGCACTCAAGTGGTTTTAGCTCACCACAAACCTCACACATGAAATAAGAAAGTGGTTTAAGGATGACCACGAACCTCACAACAAATGGTTTCAAGATTACCACAAACCAAGCACTCACTGGTCTAATGACTAGAAATCATCATTATGGGGAAACCATCATCTTTATGGATTTTTTTCTTGATTTGCACCTGCATGAAAAGTGATTATTGAGTCCATATAAAAATAAATCCATATACTGAGATACATGGGTGCCCAGCCGCTGTACTCGCCAATTCTATAGGACTCCTTTTCGAATACATGGTTCATCAATAAGTTAAACCAAAAACTTCTGGGGTGTCGGGTACAATCGATAGTGCACCCCTTACAATAACTCAGGTACAATACATTCATCAACTTCGTGATTGCACACTATTTGAGATTGACCTTTTTTCAAGAGCCCCCAAATAATATTAATCACAAAATGAACACATTGATTTCTTGAGGGGTATCTCAATGACATTCAACTTGAATAACAAACTTTAGCATACTGTCTCACCTCCAATCCAAAAAAACTTAACTGCAACCTCAAAGTTACAATCTGCTCATTCAACCTTTCCACAGAAAAATAGCACTGATCCAATACACTTTTCGTCTTTATACTACCCAACGCACTTACTCCATCAAACGTTACTCTAAAAGAAATCGCTTCCTAAACTACCATGTTTCAAGCACCCTAATACAGAACTAAATTCAGCGCAAGACCAAATTTAGTGCAAGGGTCAAAGTTAAACCGAAAAGTCTCCATAAATACAATTGCTTCGAAATTATGTTTAAAGGGAACTTATCGGAGGCTCAAATTTTTCAAGAGTCCACCAAGATGCCCTTAAAATGCCCAAACACAACCAAATTGGAGGGCAAAATTTCAGATTCAAAAAAGAGTGGAGACAGAGAAGCAAGGTCAAGACTCAGAACCTGCAGGGCCAACTGCTCAAATGAGACATAAAGCTTTCCACCTGCAAAGCCCCTCCTCTTTCATTCCTTACTGGCCTCCTATGCTTCACGCTCAGCAATTCAATGTCAATTTTTTTTGGCTCTGTAGTTAAAACCCTAGCAGTTGTGCCTTCCTTATGTGATAGTTTTGACTACCGGTCTCATTGTTAACAAATGGCAGTGGTCTCTCTTGGACTGCGGCCTTTACACAGGCTGGAAACAAATTCTTTTGCAAAAAACCCTGTTCTGGGCGGCGGTTAATCATCTATCATTGATTCCACTTTTCTTGCAAACTGGGAAACTTCTTGTTTGGCAGCCACTAACATCTTCAAGCTCCTTCAATGGCAACTAATAAACCCTCAGCTCTAATACCATATTGAAGAGGAGGATGGATTAAATGACAAGCACAAAACTCAGTTAAGACATAACTATTTCCATTTCCTCCCCTTGAATGTATCGATTACATCTGCCTTTGTTTATAGAGGACTTTAGAAATTTATGGAGGAAACAACAGTAGCTTAGAACCATCTAGAATGATGGTGAAGTATTGGCTGGAAGAAAGGTCTAGATGGACGGAGAAGTTCATGGTTTCTCTAGAACCTTAATGTGCCAACAGAAGTAGTTGGACAGTGATTAATTTAACTGTTCCAACACAAGGCCTCCAAATCTGCCTCATTATTCGTTGCTTGTCCCAATTTTTTAGATACAATCCATACACATTTGCCTTTATAATCTCTTATTATGCATCCTACTTCAACCTCACTCAAATTCTCCTTATTAGTAGCCCCATCAAAATTCAACGTGTATCTTCCTTTCTCAAGCTTCTTCCAATGAGCCTCCTATGCCTTTATAATCTCTTATTATGCATCCTACTTCAACCTCACTCAAATTCTCCTTATTAGTAGCCCCATCAAAATTCAACGTGTGTCTTCCTTTCTCAAGCTTCTTCCAATGAGCCTCCTGTCTATATCTTGATTTGCTAGTTTTTTGCTTGCAAGGGGCTTGAGGCTTTCATTTCTTTTGAGTTTCATTATACTAGTTGGTGAAGTGGGAGATCTTTCTAAACTTTAGTTTTCCATTGACCACCTCACAAATTCCTTCCTCTATTTTTGATATAACTAAATCCTTCAACATTGTCTAATCACAAAAAACTCTTTTGTTTCTCTTTCTAAGCTTTCCAGACATTCATGAAGGGATGATGTCCATATCTCAACGCATGTGGACTGTTTTCCAAAATTGGGGTAACTTGTTAAAAAATCATATAGAGTTTCTTGTCTTTCCCCTGACCAACCCAAAGAACACAACAACTAATGTCAATATTGGGAGGCAAAGGGATGATTGAGAAGTAGGCGATTAAGTGACTCCCCATCTTTTGTGGCACAACGGACACTTGGGCTTTCAATATCGATAGTTCTCAGTTGATATCTAGTAAGGATCCTCCCATGCAATGCGGTACATAGAATAGTCGTAGCCTTGGGAAGAACACAATTATGCCAACCCAACTTTCTTAACCAACCTCTCCCAACTCTTTGTAACTTCTGAATTGTACACTAATAGAGTAGTTGTCGGACTTGGTAGTGCACTAAATAATTTCATCATCCTTCATAGATAGCATTATTTTCCTAATATGTATAGTGTTTGATGGAATCTGCCTTGCGTTCTATGGAATGGTCATTAGCTCATCCAAACACCATCAAAAGCAATCACCAACTCTGTGTAATCGAGATGTCTCTTGAATCAAATCCTTAGAGTCGAACAACCTGACTAATGTGACTTCACTGTTCCATGAGCCTGTCCAGAGTCTAGCCTTTTTGCCATTTCCCAAGAAATATGTTCGATAATAACTTTCCTCCTTTCCCAAATAAATATCTAGATAACAAACCCTTCATGGGGATTAGCTATAGTAAGTATTCTACTCGAATCGTAATCATCCACATACTTTTTTTTGTAAAATCCAATATAATTTTATCAGACTTCTTGAACATTTTCTAATAAAGCTTGGTTGTCAGAGCGGGGTTTTGCATTTCCATCCAGCCATGCCTTCATCTTTAGGAAGACATGCCAAGTCCCAATTAATAAATGGATTCCTTTTGCAAACTTTAGCACCTCACCATAGATTTTTTTCACGAACTCTCCAAATTTGACGATGCTTTATTTGTGAGTTCAAAGCAAGATATAACATAAATTGGGACAACCAGAAAGAACAAATTTAATCATTAAAATCCTACCAGCCAAAGATAACCGCTTATTCTCCCATGTTGACGCCTTGTTCTAACAATGTTTTAAGAGTATCTTTCCAATGAACTGTTAATCATTGTCAAAACAAGATGTTGACAAGGAAGTTTAAAATTAATACATTTGTTGATAATCCTCCCTCTCCTCTCCCCAGTAGAAAAAAATAGATTTAATCATTAGAATCCTACCAGCCAAGGATAACCACTTAATCTCTCTTCTTCTTTTCTTTTTTTTTGGTCTATTTGATATCCTCCATCTCCCCTTCCCTGATTTCCCCAAGATCTTAGCTATAGACTGACTTATACGTCATGAACAAGAATTCCCAATTTGTCATCTCTTGAGCAATCTTCTTCCATATCCCAATCCTCTTGGCTTAGATCTGCATCATCTCCTTCTACTCCTTTAATTCCCCCCTCCTTGCTATTAAGCCCAATCAAACCAATTGTACTCTTCCTTGATCCACCAATGTTATTGCAATTTTCATCTGCCAACAAATTTGAAAAGGTATCGATCGCCACCCTTTTGAGATCTGTGCCTTTGTCTACCCTTTTGTCCTTTGTCTTGTCTGGGTCTACAATATTAGGAGATAGTGAATTTTCTAGAGATTCCAACCACCTTATATTTGACAATTCCACCCTATCGTTCTCCCCACGATTTTTTTTTGCGATCCCATTGCATTACTCGTGTAAGCCTTCAGAATCCACTTTTCCATAACTTTAGGTTTCATTTTTGCAGTTTTCGTCCAAATGATTTCGACTCCGACTCCTACACTGCAAGCAAAAAAACTTTTCCTCTATCTATTTTTTGAATGCAATGCTTCTCATCCATACACAATTGAATGTCATCTAAGATTTTCCCTAACTACTGCAAGTTTTATTATTATATTTTTTTTTGTTATGATACATTCTGATAACTCCATTTGCGGATTTCAATATTATGTATGTCCATATATATATATATATATATATATATATATATATATATATATATATTCGGTACATAGTAGATCCTATTTATCTCAAATTTATTTCAACAAAAACATGACCTCAAAGTTTGTATGTTGTCTTAAAATTAGTTTAATTACTTTCTTTTAATCAAATTGCACATATAATGTGGCACACACAAGATAGGTGCTTGTATCACTTTTATGTGACTAAAATCTCTATATCATTGAGTTGCAAAAACATCAAAATAATCAATTAGAAATCTGAAATTTAAATAAAATATGCATTGTCATTGAATATTGCATGTGGGAAACTGAAACATATAAAGTACCAAGTAAATATATTGTGGCATGAAAGGAATATGCTTGTGCATTAAAATTTTCATGAAAAGAATAATAGTTATGTTTAGGATTCAGCATATGCATGTTATGTTTATCAAGGAAATTAATTTTATTTCTGTGTTTTGGCTTACTTTCTGGGACGAGTGCTGAATATGTGTTATTAGAGGGAGATAGATTTGTTTTTCCAATTTTACAGTCTACTTGCTTGGTTAACCTATGCATACCATTGAAATAGATGGGTGTTATTTTATTATTTTATTATCTCTTCCATATCTTGATAATAAAGCATAACATGTTCATATGTGATATCTTCAGGCTGCACCAAATTCCATCATGTGTCTTGTTTCCAGTTTACTAGGCTTCTCGTACAGGCTTGTGAGTTCGTCAAGTAGGAAAGTGTAAGCTTCCATGGCTAGGCATAAAAGAACCTAAAACATACCTTCGTCTCTCGGTTTATAGATGGTTGTGGTAGACGAAGAGTCCAATGATTATGGCATTTGTACCTTGATATTATGCTAGTTGTATTCTTATATTACTTGTATTGTGGTGCCTAGTTGGCATGGGAGACCAATCACATTTCTTGTATGTCATATTCATGTACGTTACATTTTAGATTACACTTTTACGTGTGAGATGTAAATTGTAATATAAAATCCATTTATATATTGATGATGCTTCATTTCATTTCCATATTTTTTGTGAAACTAAATATCTCTTTTATTTTATGAGACAACTGAGGGTTGTGAACCTTACGTTTTGTGTCAGACCTCTAGGTTTAACACTAGAGCCTTGCCTTCACTATGTTGACTTGCAATGATTGATCATAGACCCCTCTAGTTAATTAGTACTTAGTGCATTTGTGTAAAAACTTATAGATTGAGTCAATAGTTGAAACCATGTGGATCAACTTAAGTAGTGAGGGAAAGTGACTCATAGATATTGTTAAATCTAGCAAGGAGGGGAAGGTGCCCCTTGCCTAGAATCCTTGTGTATAATGTGTGAACCTAGGTCACATGATTTAGATGGGTTATGTTGTTGCCTCGTTTGACTTAGTGTGACATGCTTGATAATTTATTAGGATCAGTTACAACACGTGTGTTGAAGAGTGCCTTCTAGTGTAATGGTCTCCTCTATGTTTGATTTGTTCTTAGCATAGTGTGACATGCTTGATAATTTATTAGGATTAGTTAGACCAACGTGTGTGTCGAGGAGTGCCTTCTAGTGTGATGGTCTCCTCTATGTTTGATTTGTTCTCAGCATAGTGTGACATGCTTGATAATTTATTAGGATTAGTTAGACCAACGTGTGTCGAGGAGTGCCTTCTAGTGTGATGGTCTCCTCTATGTTTGATTTGTTCTTAGCATAGATGTTAGCAATCTTGAGAGGTCCCATCATTTTGCAAGCAAAAGCCTAATCTAACTTCTTTGCCTCCAATAAATCTTTCTTCATCAATAGTTCTAACAACAGAAATTTCAACTTATTCTATTCTCGTTATTGCCCAGTTTCCAAAGTCTACTAGTGATGTCCCTCCTATCTCTCATCTTGTTAAGCATTCAATCGAGTCTCCTTCGTAGGAGTGTGTTTGAATCATTAGAAGATATGCCAATTTTTTCTAAGATCATTGACAATCACCTTAGAAGACATCCAGAATGACATTGTACTTGTGGCTTTGAGAGTCTAGTAGTAATGCTCATCATATATGTCATCTACCTACATATTCAATTGACTCTCCTCACTAGGAGTATGTACTTGGATTGCTAGAGGATTTTTTAATATTGTATACAATCTTCACACAATCGAACAATCACCTTGTGAGACACTTAAAACAACACTAACTTGTGGCTTCCTATTTGACTCTTGTTGTAGGTAATACTACTTTAGTGATAGTTCCTTGGCAAGCTTGACCTCCCTCTTCATCTAATCAAGATTGAGAGACCCTGACTTGTTTGAGGGTTTTTTCTAGAGTACTATCCTTCTTATCTTTAGGATGTCAAATTTTGTTTGATTGTATGAGTTACCCTCGTATGTACAAGGATACAGGGAAGATAAACTATTGTTAATTCTTCTATGTATCATCATTCTTCTACATATCGTATAATCATTTGATATTTTTTGGGTGGTGGCAATGCAAATACTTGAGACACTTAGGAGTCTTTCATGTCATTTTTTTGTAAAATGTGTGCCTTCATCTAACACATTTGTGAAAATTTTCAACATGCTTGTCTTGCATAGGATATCTTGGTTGTTTCACATATCTTCTCTTTGGGGGCATAATCATGTGGACTAGAGATTTTGTATTCTCTATAATATCTTTGGTAACTTTTAAATCAATGTAATTTTTACTCTAACATGCATATTAAGCATGGTGCATATATCTACTAAAGCGGGCGCAAAATAAAGCATAAAAAATTGCACACCCCTACAATTTTACGTTAAACGACGCCTCCCCTTTAGCTTGATAAAGAGAATATCTTAATTTTAATATGATGATATCAAAATATACCCACACTAATAGAATTACCCAACCTTTTGGGGGAAAGATATACACCTTTCATAATATTTGTGATGTAATATTTTATTATTATCTATGTAGAACCTAAGAGCACCTAGACGGACATGCATCATATAGAGATTTCGTTCTTGGGGTCATTTGATGAGTTGTATTGTAACATTGAGACGTTATGTTATTTAATGCGGGTGTCACATTGGGATATTATTTAATGTGGGTATCACATTGGGATATGATATTATTTTGACTTGATATTGGGAAAAAATATTTAATAAAGTGTAAACTTGCTCCCCAATATTAATTGAGGGTATCAATTGTATTGTGCTCACATGGTTTTATTTTACCACTAGTTGTATTGTGTGTGAGCATGTGTACATGTTAGTGGTTTAAGTTGGCTGGTGATTTGGGTTGCGTCATTATCGAGTCTTTCTAAAGGTTGCATTTATGAAGCATGGCATCAGATGTGTTGATAGATGTTTGGACACATGAGAATGCATTGGAGGGCTTGATGTTGCGAGAGTAATCATTGCAACTCTAAAGTGCTTTATATTGCTTTATAGTTGAGTAATACAATGGAGTATGGATGCTTTTGAAGGTTGGATTTTTCACTCGTGAGGGTATTCCCAAGGTATATCTTGTGTTATGTCATGGCTTGTCTATTTGATCTTTTCATAAAGGTGATTTTGTAAGCTTGTATGCATGATTGTCTTTCATAGCTTATGTAGAAAATGGATTAAATGTAACTGGATTGATCATAATTTGCTAACATTTTTGGCTTTTTTAGTCTGATTTTCCTAGACGTCTACATGACATGCTAGCATCATTCAAAAATTTAGGATTCAAATGATCATTGGCTTGTTCCCAAGAGTCTGGTAGAGTAACACTCCTTGTTTGGTAATCACAACTTGCAAATACTTTCGGGACCTATTTTAGAAAAAAATGGCTTTTCTTTGGGAAGTTGGGAGAAATCATTCATCACGCATACTCTTGCTTATGCTCTACAACTCTTGAAGCTTTTGAAGTTATCCATGAAACATCCTTTTATCTCATACATATCATTTTCTTTATGGTGGGACTATGGAGTGCAATCTCTTTCTAACTTTGGAATCCTTTTGGGAGTTTAGGATATCTTCCAAATGGACTTCTCTCACATTGATTGTTCTTTTCTTTGTAGGTATTTTTTCAAACCTAGTATTTTAAATATCATTGATACCATTATATTATTGTTAAGATAAGGCATTGTTTGTGCTTAGATAAATCTTTTATCACGCCTTCATATCAAAATCCAATTTGGCTATCCATGCAGGTAGAAATACCAAAACAAGGGTTTGATTTGAGGCAAGCTCTTAAATAGCCACCCAAACATTTTTCTTTTTCTTTCGTGTGTGTAAGTCATTTAGAGTTCAAACAATGATAATTTGATGATACCTATCATTTATCTCGTTACTTCATTTTGATTTAAATCGTTTCAATGCATTTGTATCTTTTCTCTCTTTTTTTTAATAAAAGATCAAGGAGTGAAATATTATATTATGTATAAAATTTTACATGAGAGCAAAACAAAATGAGAACATTAACTAGCCCTCAGATACTATAGATCCAACTGATACATATAATGGCTAACAAAAAAGGACAATGTCTAACCCTCCAACGCAATGGAGGTACATGATGCATACTATGATAACCTGGAAATACTCACAAAGAGCGATCTTGCATTATAAACCATTGGAAGATTCATCAAAAGATGGAAGATCATTTGGATAGTGAAATGATTTGGGGTACCCATGTGGGTCTACATGTGCATGCACAAACAATTCATAAAGTGCATTAAAACAGGTCTTTATTGAAGCCACTAAAGGATCACCAATAGTATTATTGTGTTTGTTTAGCCAATCACGAAAGAGTGGTATATCATCAAGCAACCCATTGATCATTGATATGAGCACTAATTTGGCCATAGAGTCTTCTAAAATTTCTCCTCTATTCAAGAAACCTCAAATAACTAATAAACCCTCAAAATATTCCACATCGTCTGAGACATGTCTCTGGCCTCCTTTAAATTTGAACAAATGTCTTTCAAAGATGCGACTTTCTTACCTCAAGTTAGAACTTGGTGGCTCAACTCTCCATACTTTAATGCATCTCTGCTAAAAATTACAATGGCTCAAAGGTCAGATTAAAATTTGGAACTCCAGGGTATTCAAAAATATTTTTTCTTCAAAATCAAATTTAGAGGCAAAGCTAATTGAAATCAATGAAGAAATAATCCTTCATGGGTTGAATGATAAGTCCTACAATCAACATGTTCTACTAAGAACTCAGTTGGACGAGGTCGTAAAAAGGGATGAAATATATTGGAGGTGGAAATTCAAAGAATTATGGCTTCAAGAGGTGGATAAAAATACCAAAACAAACACTCTTCTGCCAAAATGAGAAGAACATGTAATTTAATTTGCTAAATTAAAAACTCTTCGAGGGATATTCTCGCAAATAAAGATAAGATTTAGTAAGAGGCTATCTCCTTTTTCTGGAGGTTGAGAAAGTTCTACAACACATCCCTCAATTGGTGTCAGATCTCAAGAATCTAGCTCTTCATTGCTCCTTCACTTTAGAGGAAGTTACGGAGGTGGTTTTTTCAATGCACCCAAATAAAGCTCCCAAGGATTTTGATGCAATATACTTTCATTTCTTCCATTTGCAATATGCTTTTGAAAACTTAGTTTGTTGCAACATCACAATATCCTCCCAACTATTCTCAAATTGGGACTTTATGAAGCATCTTTTGTTGACAGTATCTTCATTGCTAACTTGGAGAATAATCTACTCTCCTTGGGAATAATCTGTTGTCCAAAGTTGATTGAATCCCTGCATTAATTTCCTCCCTTGTTTTCTTGGCCATCCTCTATCTCTTAGGCAGTTTGCCCACTTTGCCTTTCGACCTTTTTGATAGACTACCTTTTTTGAAAGGAGTTTGATAAATAGAAGCTTCAAGAAGGGATTCTAATTCTAAAGCTTCATCTGGTATGTTTTCACACACTTCCACAACTTCATGAGAATTTGTGTTCATTGAATCTAATGGGGGTGGCTTATCTTAAACAAAGTTGTGACATAATACTTGGAGATTCTCTTTATGATGAAGTTTTTTCACATTGCCTCAAAGATCCAAATTTTTTTGTACAAATGCCATGAACACCTTACAAAAGCATACAAAGAGGGACTCACAATTGTGAGAAAAAAACCCTTCTTGGAAGATTGTTTGTCATCCTCGATTGAGAAATTTGCATGTTTTTCTTCCCTGATTGAGGAATATACACTTGACCATGATCAGAACCAACAATGGTAGATTTAGTAGACTGTTTAAATACAAGAGGTTCTGCTAAAACTTGGTCAACAATTTCTTCTGCAACTTGCAAATAGGTTTTTAGGAGCATATCCTCAAACTGTTGGTAGCTCACTATACAACTTCCATTGGGTTTCTTTTGTATTAGAAAGAGGCTATTAGAAAACTCGTTGTAACCCCTAAAACACTCTTTGTTGAAAAGGGTATTTGAAATCTGCAGTATTTGAAATCTGCAAAGAGATGGTGGGTTTCTAAACAATATATTTTGTCGAATAGGGAACCACGACATTGTACTTGATCTATGGGGATTTGAGAAGAATGAACAACGGTGAGCCAAAGAAGTATGATCTTCACAAGCCCTAATCTCTTCAGTTGCCTAGTTGACATTTTCAATTGAAATGACCCAATCTGTTACTATGATATTCCATCATTTGTGGGTCCTCAACAACAAGACTCTTATTCCAAGATCCAAACTTGGATTGAATTACTAGGGATTGAGGGAGAGGCTTGTTTACATCAAGTGGAACACAAACTCTAAGGGAGACCTCTGCATTGCTCAAATGGGATGAGATCGTGTTTAAGAAAGATACACATTTGATTGGCAAGAAGTTGAATAATTTTGAGATCCCTACACTCCAAAGGCATTGATGAGAGAGATACCCAAAACATAGAAAAATTAATTACTCTACTAAATGGGTCAAAGTTAGGATGCCACAACAATGTAAACAAGCCAAAACCCATAAAACCAACATTTTATTTTTTGAACTTGATCTTTGCATTGTTTCGAAGAGAAAATGACAACAAAGAACCCATTTCCCTTATATGTATGGAAGACCTCATACACCCTATCCAAGAACTAGAAATGCAATTTACTTGAAGATTCGAGAGAGTAATTCCAAAACTTACATATTAGCACTCTTTCCCGAAGATTTGCAACTTGATTCTTGCAATGTTCATCTAGTAAAGTCACTTTCAACACACCTTGCACATCTAATCTGCCAATGATTAGAGGAATCATGGGAGTGTGAATCCCATGCCTCTTTGGGTTGTTTATGAACCCATTTCTTGAGGACTAACTCCTCTCTACTTTGCTGACCATTTGTCTCATTGTTCCTTTTAAACATCTGCCTGTAGACTTTACCATTGCTTTGTTGTCAAGCTTGATTGTGAATGTTGAAATTTAGATTGAAGGGTTCTCCATGCTTAGATTGTTTTCATGGAAACTTGCCCTAATTCGTTGGAATATTATTAGATTTGAATGCAAACGCATCCGCCAATAGCATACCTCACATTTGAGAAATTTAATATATGTTTCTTTTCTCTATTTTTTTTTGTTTTCTAGAATATTTTGAGTTCATGATAGCTTTTATTTGTGCAAGCATAAACTTTCACCTCGTTTTGCAACTTCTTGTATTTCGTTCATACAAGATGATAGTATAATGTGTTATAGTCTACACGTAACACCAATGTCCAAGGTAAAGGACTTGTGCAAATCACACAAGTATCTTTAAAACATGTACATTTTGTTTTTTATATAAAGTTATAACTTTGTATATAAAAGTAAATATTCTTATCAATCTATTACAATTGAATATTTGTATTATAAGCTATTGTAATTAATTTCATTTTCAGTTGTAAAATTGTATAAAAATGATAGATCAATCGTTTTGATTAAGTAAAAACAGGTTTTGAAAGGACCCAAAACCTTGTACAAAAGTAGTGAAAGATAAGGCAATGAGAGAACAAAGAAAATACTGTGGTGTGCCACCAAACAAGTCAAAGAGAACAAACCATTGTTCCCACCTAAAGGAGTAGAGACCAGAAGAAAAAGGGCAGTCAAGATTTACATTTTAGCCCATACTTATGTGAACCTAAATTCATATCAAAAGAAGGCTTGGAAGACATTAATTTCTTTCCTTTAACCGTTGTCCATCCATCCTCCACCTTCGCATAAACCTGCGAGTCCATAGGTGGGGTAAGGACAACATCAGTCCCCTTTTCCCCCCTTGGAGAAACAGGGATAGCAGGAACCACAACACCTACAGACAAGACAACTGATCCAGGGACAACACTCCGGACAGGATTAACAACAACAACTCCTGAAAGGACAACATCAACAGTTTGCAAGGTTGCATCCAAAATAGCATCAGTAGCACCAGCCTTAACGTGATCATCCTGAGAGGAGCAAACATTTGATCCCCCTGTCCTTAGAAACTTTACCAACAGTATAATGGTGGCCAGAAGCCCCCAACCACCAAGAAGGTGATTTCTTCGTTTTAACCTTATCAGATAAGCACCGCACAACAATATGGCCAGTCATATGGCATTTCTTGCATCTGAACGGGATGCCCTCATAATCTTAATTCTGGATTCAAGAGCCCCTAGGGGAAGCCAAAGTAATCTTCTCCGGGAGACCCTTAGAAACATCAACCTCCACAAGGATACGAGCATACGTCGTATGAAAAACTTCAGAGTAGTCCAGATCAACCATCTGGAAATCCCCAATAGCCTCCCCCATAGATTCCAGAACAGAATCCAGCCAAAGATGAAGGGGAAGATTCGGGAGCCTTACCCACAAGGGTATTTTATTGAAGGACTCAAAAAGAGGATCGAACCCCTGATGCCATGGTTTGGCCATCAGGGGAAATGCTCCTCCCAAGAGAAACAACTATCACATAGAATAGTTTTCCTATCTTCAACATTTTCAAACTTAGCAATAAAAAAAACCCTTAGCCGCAAGTTAAATCTGAACGACATTAGATAAAAAGGGTTCCCAATGTTTGGATATCCAAGCATGCAAGTCCGATAGAGAGGGCCAAAAACCCCTATATCTAAAGATAGCAGTATTAGAGGAGAAATCTTCCGCAGTTTTAAACATCTCATCTACTATATCAAACTCCAGATTAACCACAATGGGATCACTTACAGAGACAAGCCGCACAGAAGGAGAACGGAGGCCCCCTCTCCCAGCTGAAGGCACAACACCATTGATATTTGCTTCAAATGCTGCAACGTTTGCATAAGAGACCACAGTCCCCAAAACTGCAGAGGGCGCCAACAACACCCGCACATCTCCCCCTTCGAGAGCAGCCACACCCGCACAGGCAGGAGATTTGAAACCCGATAGGCGAGATTTAGCAGCGGCAGCGACACTTGACATTTCGGGAGCAGCGGCGAACTTATGATAGATCAATTGTTTGTAAAACATCTAAAAGTACTAAGTGATTTTGACTTGACAAGAAAACACTTTCTTTTGTAAGAACCATTTTTCTTCCTTATAACAAACAATGGAGGATGTGTGAACAATAGAAACAATAGACTTAGATGACATTGATGAGGAAGAGTCATACAGCCATGAGCACGACCTTCGATGCAAAGTGAGGAACCGCAATGGACTCTAAGGATTAGAACCTCAACCTCGAACAAGTTTTCATTGAATTAGAGGAGGAAAATGCAAAATGTTGTATTTTGTAACATGTAATTTATGTATTATGAAAATACTTTCCAAAACAAACATCATAAGTTCATAATAGCTGTCAATTATCTATTGCATCCAAGATTCTGCATTATGATGAGAATTTGTACTAAATTTGTGCTCAAATCAATCAAATCTAATAGAAAACACTTTTGTGCTCCTTTATGGGCATTCAATATATTTTATCACTTTCTAAAGAAACTAAATCAACTTTTAAGTTATAAATTTTATTTTTTTTAAGTTTTTGCCTAGTTTAAAATCTTGGATCTGTTAAGTTTCACTGAATTCGAGTCTGCCAGCCTATACGTGTCATAAAGACTTTTGATACCCTATTCGCTCACTGCATAATATCATTTGTATAAGCTTATTTTGATTGGTATACCCATTTCCACATTCATATCTTGCATAAGAAAATATAAATGAATAGGTTTCTCGTCAAATATGTAAATCTAGGGATGCTCTTAAGCTTTTTTTTTTTTTTATCATTCAAGAAGTGCATGTTTGGTGTGAATGGTTAATAAGGCAAGGATCCCGTCAAGAATATAGACTAATAGTAGGAACTAGAATGAAAGAACCAATAGGATTCCCAGCACGTCCATAAAAGGAACAACTTAAAGCGTAGTCAAACATTAAGAGCAAGTGTCTAATGATTTCAAAAGGTAAGGTCGCCTAGAACATGGCAGTAAAAAACAGTAAAATGTTAAAAACATTATAATTGTTATTTTGATTGTGCAAGATTTAAGAGCTAGAGTCGTAGTTGTTTTCTTAGATGTTCATAAAATTGACACAGTGAAACAATACTGTTGGATATAGTATTTTCGAACTTGATGAAAGAAGGAATTATATATAAAATGGGAGTGGGAGAGATTCGGTAGTCCTATCCCACACATAGGTAGGAATCTTTGAAAATAAGAATTCATAATTACAATCTTTTGCTGACAATCAGCGTAAAGAACAAAACCAAAACTTTTTGACATGGTAATATTGTATAACACATACAATACAGATATCTAACATTTTGCAGCTTTTCCGAAGTTAAAAGCATAGACCCGCCTATTTTTCCACTGAAAATCATGACAATAGGAAAGCTGATAGTGAAGATAGAACCATTCGTGCAACAGAAAGAAAAAATACAACTTTTAAGCCAAGAACAGACCCCACAATTGATTTATCACATATGCAAGCTCCTTCAGGAAAACAAATACAAGAAAAACACTGCAAATAACAGCTTAAGATAGAGGATACATCAAAGCTACATAATCATAATACACTTCCAACTTGGGTACCCAATTTCAGATGAAGATCTTTGAGCTGAGAGCATAGTTCAATGCGTTGCCTCTCATATGCCTCTAGAAGATAGTTTTTTCCACTAACTAATTGCTTGAGTTCAGCCACTTCTCTCTCCAAGTCTTTTACACTTTCTATGGTGTATTCATATGTAGCCTTCACTTCCTTTCTGTCTGAAGGAAAACACCGCAGGTCCTCTCCAGTCTTACATATTTTAACATCTGAAGTTCTCAAATCATACCTCTGGCCCTGTTCCTGTTCTTGAAAACTTTGAGTTTCTCCATTGCAATGCTCAGCATCACCAACTGTAGAACCACATGCATCTTCCATTGATCTGTTCATTGCATGATTTAGCAATATATGGTTATTGGTCCTTGGTCCAGGGGAACAAGACATATCCACTCCATTACCTGCACAGTGATCCGCAATTGCTTTGCGCAATCGCTGAATTTCCCTTTCTGCTCCAAATAAATCCTTGTTTGCAGCATCAAGTTGCATCTGTAAATTTTCCACATGCACCAACTGACTAGTTATTGTTTGCTGCTGATAGATAATTTGAGCTTGCATCTCCACTATCATGTCATCTCTTCTTCTCACCTGCTGCCTCAATCTACGTGCCACATCACGCTTAGTAAGTAAATCAGGACTTGTGTCTGATGTGGACACTGATTCTGAGCTGTTGGACTGCTGTAAATGACCATTGGACAAATCAAGTTGCTCTAAACACTCCCATAAAGGAATATTTTCTCTACTGTTGCAAGGCATTGATACTTCTGATAGTTTGTATTGTTGCAAGGCAAGGGTATGTGAACTTTCATTTTCACATTGGCAGACAACATCCTGTGGACCTACCTTCATCTCTACTGTCCCATGAGAGCCACCTTCAAGAACAAGCACTCACCATTAGATTTTCCTCACTATACAGGAAGACAAATAAATTCAGCATGTTTCATATGCTCAATATAAATATGTTTGTATGATTGAACACTAAAAATCATTAATAAGTTATCTTACAATTAGTCAATTATGGAAAACATTAAATCACAAATATAGATAAATGTTTCAGCCTTCAAGACTACAAAATGTAGAAATAAACAATATTAGTGTAAAATAACCATGCAACCTTTTTCATCCCACAGAAAGAAAGTGATGGCTGCATATGAATATACAATATTCAATCAGAATTTCTATGGCATATTCATATAAAAATACGTAACTGTTAGGTGTTTATCTATTAATCATTTATATGTTTATGACATACCAAACATATGACTAAGGTTTCAAAAATATGAATCACATGGAATCTAGACGCAGCTATTGCTAAATTCAGTGTAAGTTGGAGAAAACGTCTAGAAAAGGAATGAACTCAGCATCTAGTATATAATAGAAACGGAATCCTAAAAACTAGCCAACAACAAGAAACCTATCGAAAATTTAAAATCTAACCAAAGAAATATGAAATGCACGCATAAACTTTAGAGGAATCTCATGGATGTCCCTTGCCTATGCTTGTCAAAAACGGTACTACCATATAGGTCGTGTCATTATATTCACTAATACTTGAATCAAACAAGATTTTAAAATACGATTAAAAATAATATTCTCAAAAACATTTAACAAGCTCTAAAAATTTGGAAAATAGCTGCATGCACTAGATCATAGTTGTAAAGAAAAATTTGGGAACTAACAATATACGAGTTGTAAAAACAAAGAAAAAAACTAATTTTATTATTTCATGCCAAAATATAATGCATATAGATAAAACACACATTATACATCATAAAATATGTAATTACAAAAATTATTTTACTTTCGCCTAATAGTGTTTATGTAAAAAGCATACAAAATTGTCTTAAACATTATGTCATTCTATCACGAAGCATTTTCGGGCCAGCCCCATGTTTTTTACCAAAAACAAATTCAAGGTATAAATTAAAAGAAAATAGTTCATTGTAATTCAAATTTTAACTTGCAAGTGAAATCTAGTAATCCTTAGTTTTTAAAGTGTTCACGCATGCACAGACAGATTTCATGTTGTTCTTTGTCTATATTGCCAGATTCATATGCAGGGTCCAGTACAGGACCTGATACATTCTGGGTCTGCCTGCGGGTACTGCTTTGGTTCACCTTAGTTTTTAAAGTGCTCACACATGCATGCATGCACACACAGATTTCATATACTTGTTCTTTGTCTATGTTACCGGATTCGGCAAGAATGCCCGCAATACCCATATTGCTTCAGTATGGGACCTGATCCGTTCCGGGTCTGCCTGCGGGTAGTGCTTTGGTTCGTCAAGGGAGAGCCCTGTATGGCGTCTGCTCTCTTTGCTATGTTTTATATTCACTGGTAATGGTGTGGGGTCCTTGATTGTTAAAATACTTTTACCATTATATCATAATATTTAATATAAATTATATATTATTAAATACACACACATAAATATAAACATAAGCTGGGGGCTTGGTTCGATAGGCAAGAGCTTCCAGTCTTCGCCGGTAGTGCTTTGGTTCGTCAAGGGAGAGCCCTGTATGGCGTCTGCTCTCTTTGCTATGTTTTATATTCACTGATAATGGTGTGGGGTCCTTGATTGTTAAAATACTTTTACCATTATATCATAATATTTAATATAAATTATATATTATTAAATACACACACATAAATATAAATATAAGCTGGGGGCTTGGTTCGATAGGCAAGAGCTTCCAGTCTCCCCCCACCACTCCCCGCCCCCGCCCCCCCCACATGGTACTAGAGGGCATGTCTCCCCAGCATCAATAGTAACGTTAAAAAGTTACCAGGTAAACCGCAAATTACAAGGACAACTACCTGATTCCTGCAGTCTAAGAAATATTATATATATTATATTATATTATATTTATTATTTATCTGTATTTATTTAATATTTAACTATAATTATTTAAATATATGTTTGCTATTTTATCTGTATTTACAATTTGAGATTTGAGTATTTTCATGTTTGCAAATTATAAATGAGGTATTTAATTATTCTATTTAATGGCAATTATGACCTAACATGGTGTAAAAACAAAAATTAAAAATTAAAAATTAAAAATTAAAAACAAATTTTAAAACTATCAATTACTTTTCACAATCCCAAGTTGGAGCACTTGAAGATGGCTTATGACGTCTGATGGTTTATCACAAGCATATGAATCTCCTTAGCCTCAATTGAGTTTTTTTTCACCCACTCAATCTCTATGCCAATCTTTTTTCATTATCAAGTTGCGGGAATAGACTACACATGGTGTTGAAAAAATATACCCAAAGAATAGAGTAGAAGACTTTTAACGTCCATGATATCAAAGAAGGCATATGGGACAACAAAACTTGCAATTTTTGCTCTGTAAAGTATTGCTCTTCTGCTATTCAATTTGACAATGTGCTCTCCCATTCTTTCCATTTTCTCCTCACCGAATAAATTGTGAAGAGACATTGCTACTACATTACTGATGCACTTGACATGGATGTTGTTGTACACACTACAATCTAGAATAAAGTGTTTTTTTCTAAATTCCACTATCCCCCACTATGCAAAAGACACAAACCCTCTCTTTTGGCTTTTCCACCTATTAACAAGCTATTTTGCAGTTTTCAAAATTGCCCATAATGACTTGGACAACTTTTTTGAGATGCGCCATTTCAATGGATTGTATGAGGATATTGGTGATGAAGTTCGCATCTTTTGCTTGCCTCTTATAATCAATTGTCTTCAAAACATTGCCCCTTAGGCCGCAATGGAATAATATTACTGAGTGGTGTATTTTAATTTTTGACAATCCATCCATCCATCATAAATGCTATGCTTTTTTTAGACCATTATCCTTCATTGCTCTCAATGATGCCTCTTTGGAAGCCTTTACTTTGGCAAACAAGGTGATGCACAGCTTTTTGTACCCATGACTATTGTAATCAATATGTGCATTAGCAATTGCCATCATTGTTTTTTGCTAATATGGTGATCTGACAAGGTTGAAATGAACCCCATTGCCATAAGTAAAACAAACAATGTATTAATCTACAATTTTCCCTGACTCGTTAAGAAGGCCTTATCCAATAGGCCTTTTTAACGTACAAGAAAGGGGATATTTTCTTCTTGGGAAGACAATGGCGCAATAAGAAGATGTGGGCAAGTGATATTACTATTAAGCCAGCAGGAGGTTTATGTGATCCTTATTTATATAGAGGATGCAATTTCTTTCTTTGTTTTGTTACTTACAATATAGCATCCTCATTCCTTTTTTGATATATGCCATTATTTGTTCTGTTGGCAACTCTTTCTTGTTCACCTTTAGTTAAAATTCTATTCCTAAGCTGATCAAAGTGCATAGATGAGCTTTCGATCCACAAAACAAGCTTTTATACTCATTCCCACATTGGCAAAAATGCCAACAAAAATCGCCACTTAAAAGAAGTTGCTCATTTATAATGTATATAGCTAAAGAGGTGATGCTGCATCAATTTCGAATGCCCTCACTAGCATTGGGACAATTGAGCTAAAAATACTAGCCATTCTGTATGAATAACAAAATAAAAAAAACAGAAAGAAAATAGATTACAACCCTACATTGTGTTCAGAAAAAACAAAAGACAACAGCATTATAATGCCTATATTATGTTTAAAAGGTTTTAAAAAATAATCAAAGTATTTTAAAATAAAATTAATTTGTAGAAAATCTGAAAAACTTGAAAAAACTCTAAAAACTAAAAAAAATGGACTCATCTTTGATAGACATTACAGTCTTTTGTAAGGATGGATCATGGAGCATTACATGAAAACTTTGCACATTACAATCAAGCCTTGAGAGTTGGACTCAAAGGCACCTTTTAGACCTTTCTACTTCCATAAATCATGAAAATAAACCAACAACAGGAAGCAAGGGATATTGACTTCATTGCATATTGCAACTACCCCTTGGGAGTCAGCCTCAATGGACTTCCTTTCAGACTTTGCTACTTAAATAAATCCTCACAAGAAGCGAGGACTACATATTCCTTTGCACACAGCATCAACAACTTGAGAGTCAGCCTCAACAGGCCTTCTTTTAGACTTTGCTACTTCCATAAATTGTCACAACTGTGCGTCTGTACTAATCAACGACTTTCCAAGTTCTAGCACCTTGCTAAAAAACGGTCTTTAGTGTTGAATCAGAAGTGTTCTTTCAGTATGTATGGAATAACCATTTTGCTCCCAAGTTATAATATATCACAATGACAACAAATTTTAGAGTACCTACAAGACATATCTTTGGTCAACGAGGGACACAGCTAATAAAATTTACAATTTTCCACTCTCAGACCAAAGCGCAAACAAAAACGGTTAACAGAATGCTTGTGCACCTTTGAGGATGTATAACTTATATTGACAAGCTGAAATGGAATGAAACTTTTCCTTTTGCTCAGCACCATTACAACAAATGCTCCACAACTCTACAAGACAATCTTATTCAAAATTTCTTGTGTTTTCAGCCTTTTAATACCTATAGCTTAGCCTTGCCACCAGCAACAGAAAGATCTTTGGCAATAAAAAACATATCACAAATTCAATGAGCAAATTGAAATATTCAGCCATAAATTTTTGACATACTAAAAAGGATAAAAGGCCAAAAGTAAGAAATGCTCAATCAGCATCAATTGTGATGCAAATAAAGTGTTGGTGATAGAGTTTGTCAGCAGCTGCGTAAGTAGAGAGTCCCAAGTTGACATAGGAAGATCAAACCTCTTTCATATGGACCATGAACCATCACTAATTAGGTGGGCTGTAATACTATTGACTTGAGCCTTCCATTCTATTGTAGTCTAATCCAAATTTCAATGTTGAAATTTTAGCAATCATATTTCCAATGATAAACAAGGATAAGTCCCCAGAGTTTGGGAATCTTCATGGATGTTTGGAACATCCAATGGACTGGTGGATGGGGAGAAAATGTACCATTTTCAATCAGTACAATGAGAAAAGGGGAGCAAAGGCAAAGGGGTAGATTACTCCTTTTCCAAACTGCACACTCGAAAGGAAGATGTCACAATAGGCTCAAGTAAGGACCTAAGCCCTGAATGGAGCAGTGATCCTTAGCTAAATATGAAATTTGAAAATTGAAAAGAGGAAAGATGCAATGTAGATGACAAAATAGACAAATAGAGATAAAACTGGGAATAACAGACTAATAACTAATAGTCAGAAACCAGAAATGAGTTGAATAGGGGTCCAGGCTGCTATACTGACTTGTGATTTCAATCTGAGCTGAAGTTGTAGGGTCTAGAACGTTTCAAGCATTTTGTGCCTAGGAACATAGCATTTCAAACACTCTGTTCCAGCCACTTTTGACTGGAATTTTCAAGGATCCTTCGACAGTCTCCGATCTGTCCGAAAAAATTCTGACAACTCAACAACCTATTCTTGCACACAGAAAAACAGAGAAAAGGTTGGTTTAAAAGGGGTTTGCCTTGGTCAAACCCCTGTTTAGGAATCAACCTTGAAAATGTAATGAAATTGCATAAAGGAAAGAATGTAAAAATGTAAATGTTTGATTCAGCTTGCATAAACCCTCATGGACGGATGTGGAAATCACTTATACCCATGAAGATGTTTGAATGTGCTTGAAATCAAGGAGTTGACCATGGAATGTAGAATAGGAATCAATGATGCCCTCACAAACGCATGGATCTATGAACGCCACTCCTAGATCTTCAATGTAGAATGCTTGATAATCACTTCCAATGAAGAAGAGATGAATGCAAATGGAAGGAAGGATCTTCTTGCTTGCTTGAAAACTCCTCTACTTGGCCTTCATGGGAAAGAAGCTTGCTTCAATCGGAGAAGATTGCCTTGGAATTGACTTGAATGAATTGGAGAAACTAGATCTTGGATGCTTGCCTTCAAATCTTGAATCCAATTGCTTCAATGCTTGATTGCTCTTGATCTCTTGGACACACTTGATCATGAATGCTTGAGATGCGGGAAAAGAGGAATCTGGTTGCCAGGATCAAGCATAATGGACATCAGATCTCGAAATCACCAAAATGGGGTCTAATAGAGAATACAATTATGGGTGCTAACTTTTTAGGACGGTACACAATCCCTCTGCAAAACAATTGGGATGTCTCACTTATTACGAAATACTATAGTTTGCATGGGTACTCGTACATATACCCATGGGACGCGTACTGGGTACTAGTACACATACCCAAGTACTGTGTACTCAGTGGGTACTTAGTGGAGAGCACCATAGCTAAGGACCTTGATTAGGATTTCTGATTTTTGTTTCAGGTTTTTGTTAGCGTATCAGCTTGTTGTTTATCAATCTTATTTCAATATGTAATCACTAATCAATTTGAAACTTTGATACAATGATTGTATGACATTTCAATTTGTGTACTTAATCTTCAAAGTTAATGTTTGACAATAAATTTTATCATTGTTCTTGTTTTTAATACTCAATGTCATTATATTTTCAGATTTTCTATAAAACGTTAAATTATATATATATATATATATATATGATGTACCCAAAGTACCCCGTCTTTTATTTTGAAAAAATAGTCGTACACATACCTGCACCCATCCCCGAAGTACCCAAGTACCCCCGTCTCTGTGCAACCTTGCAAAAAACTAATAAGCATAGAAAGTTGAGACAACTATTGATAGTCACACCAAAAGATTAAAAAATGTGGTGTTTAATATTTAAAATTTTAATGTTTAAAGAGTCATATAACTGATACATGATTGAAACCGATACCTTCCATACTTGGTTACCGGATTTGCAATCCAGATGCGATACAAATCCGCACAGGGCACACATCCAAGCCTGTGGATGCAACCAAATGCGCACTGAGCACATCCACAAGCCTCAATGCGTTCCCTAGACACTTCCGAGGAGCATCCGCGGCCAAAATTTCATGCCACTTAAAAAACATAAAAATAAAGTTTTTTTTCTAAAACCCTAAAACGGCCCTTTATGAGGCCATTCAACCTAAAAACATATCATATCATTTTGTTTGCTCATTTTCTCTCCTCATTTTGTCTCCATTTTGGCATTTTGAAAGGCAGGTAATTTTTTCCGAAGGAGATCGTTTGTGGAGTGCCAGATAGCTTCCACAAAGGAGATTTAAGCGTCTAAGGTAAGCATTTAACAATATTCTTTAGTCTTTTACTGAGATTCTTTTAGATTTTGATGAATTTTTCAAGTTTGTGATGATTTTTTTCAAGCTTTGTTTTCTTTCTTCTAATTTAAAATTATATAATATTTTATAATAGCAAAAAATCAGATTGCAAGAATGGCTAGTAGTCGAAGTTCAGTGGGTGGGGAGAAAACTAAAGATTCAAAATTGATAAAAGATCTCCTTTATGGAGACATACCACAAGGATTTCACAAATTGCAAGAGGTGGGGGATATGTTTGGAGGTGTAATTATTGTAATTTACAAAAAAATAGCTCATTCTCTAGTGAAACTTCACTTTATGGGCCCTGTTGGTAAAGGGATTTCAATGTACGAGGGCCCTAATAAGAAGGGGTTGTCTCCCGCACAAATAGCGGCATTTGTAAAAGAAAAAGAATATGCTGATAAAATAATTGAAAGAGGAAAACAAAGTGCTTATACTTCAGGAAAGAAAAAAAACAAAGAATTTACCCACTGATAGAGTAGCGGCCTCCAAACAATCCTTTCTTGCCTATACCCTCTACGAAAGATGAAGATGAAATAGAAACTTCCACCCACAAAAGAGGTCCATTGGACAACATTTAAAATGGAAGCAAGAGATATTGTTGAACAAAAAATTGCTCGTTACATATATGCCAATGGTCTTCCATTCAACTTTGCGAGATCACCATATTGTCGGGAAATGGTGTTGGCAATCCAAAGGGCACCTCCCGGCTTCACAAATCTTGGATATGAAAAAGTTTGTACCACCTTATTCAAAGAGAGAAGAATGCTATAGAGGCCTCATTGAAACCAATTAGAGATTCTTGGATTGAATCTAGTACTTCTATTGTTTCCGATGGATGGAAAAATTGCAAAAACTGTCCATTGATAAATGTTATCGCGGTGTCGCCCAAAGGGGCAAATGCTTTTAAGGGCAGTTGATTGTGAAGGGGAAGTCAAAGATGCAAAGTCATTTCCAGGATCCTCATTGACTCCATACGGATGGTGGGTCATGAGAATGTGATCCAAGTAATTACGGACAATGCAAAAAATTGTAGGGCTATAGGTGCTTTGGTTGAGGCAAGATATGAGCACATTTTTTGGCCACCATGCACCGTACACTCCCTCATCATGGTGATGCAAGCGATTGGTGAGGAAATATACAAAGAGGGCGAGATGATCCAAATGTTTGTGACGAACCACCATTTGTCACAAGCAATTTTCAAAGCTTTCTCAAGATTGGAATTGTTGAAGGTAAATTTTATTTATTTGTTTAATTTTATTTGTCATGTTCAATATCAATATGTATATCAAATTTGTAAAAATTTTTAATGTGTTATTGAATTACTATTAACATGATTCTAGGTTGCTGAGACTTGGTTTGCATATCATACAATTGTTATGAGAGGACTTTCAAAGGTGCGAGAGGCATTGGATTGAACTACATTGAACAATAAAGATAGAAGACTACCACTTTCTATTGTCAAAATTGTAATTGTAATGATTTTCACTATTTGAATCGTGAACCTAGACATATATGATATGGCTTATTTGAATATTTTTGAACTATCAATTGACATTTAGTATTTATCTTTGGCATTTAGCATTGATCAATGATGAAGTATCATACTATCAAATGATTTAGTTTTACAAATTTGTATATTTCTTTAATTTTTTGTATACACACACACGTACCCAGACCCCAAAAATATTCCACATACCCACGTATTGGGTTCTTGCACCCGTATCTGCACTCGTACCCAAACCGGTAACTCAGCTTCCATACAATTTTCAAAATTTATTTAAAGTTATCATGGGCTTAGGTATGGTCTGTGTTATAACAAGAGAATTAGAATTCCCCATTTTTAAATAACCACAAGTTATTCTAATCAATTGAATAAAACATTTTTCCTTTTATTTTTGTAAGTTCTAGCTCATTAATTCAAAACAAATTCACAAGTATTCACAAAGACATAAAGTAGTAGTCACAATGTATGGAAATAAATGAATGTGTTAATCATATGTAAAAGCTTGAACTTGAAGACAACAATTTCAATGATGAATCAATCATACCATATAACACAATAATTAATTTTGATGTTGCTCTTTGTAATGGTAATTGTATATTCCATAGTTGAAAAACTCAGACTCGGCAATAACTCAAGAGTCCCAAAAGAAATTAAAACTCGGGAATTGCCAAAAACTCGGCAAAAAAATCAGCACTTTTATCGAACATTTCAAAATACAATTTTTTAAAATATTCTTCAAAAATACACATATATACAACTCAACCTTTGAATAGATATAATTTGTAAGTCATTATAATGAAAATTATACATCGTTTCAAGTGTA
>MU228409.1:1992416-2013336 GCA_018584345.1 Thuja plicata
TTATAATGAAAATTATACATCGTTTCAAGTGTAAACCTTTGTTGCATTTGGCCATGTACGAATGAGTGACATTTTTAAACAAGGTTGTTATCGAACATTTCAAAATACAATTTTTTAAAATATTCTTAAAAAATACACATATATACAACTCAACCTTTGAATAGATATAATTTGTAAGTCATTATAATGAAAATTATACATCATTTCAAGTGTAAACCTTTGTTGCATTTGGCCATGTACGAATGAGTGACATTTTTAAACAAGGTTGTACACGTTTTTTGGATCATTTGATTTTTTATAGAACACTATATTATTTAGAAGTTGTCAATACAAAATGATGTGTAATGTGTGTATATTATTTTAAATCAAGATTATAATAAAAGTTATACATATTATATTTTAAATTATAAAATTTTATTTTACATAATTGATTTTGAAAATAGTAAAAACTAGTTTAAAAATTATATGTTTTCCTTTAATTATAAATAATAATAATAATAAAAGCATGGTTAAATTTGGAAAAAGAAAAAAATATTTTTAAAAACAAAACCTCACTTAATATTTATTAAGAATACACCTTACATAAAGGAAAATTTAGAAATATTTTAATAAAACAAATAGTTTAGCTTTGAAAAATAAACCAATATTTTGATTAAATATGTGGAATGGAATTTTTTGTTTTCAGTGATAAAACCTCTGATTTTTCCAATCGCCACCATGCCCTACTGCATTTCAAATTTGCAAACATCACCTACAAATGACTTGAAATTACTTTAAACAGTTTCCTGTTTTGATCTCCTATGCCTTCTTTCTTGTCACTCCTATCATTACCTCTGCGTATGTCGCAGCCTTCGAAAATGAAATGCTAATAACTTAATGAAAACCTTAAATAGAAATGTGTATCACTATTTTTTTACCGCCGATTATTTGCTAAGAATATTGCGCAATTTCGTGATTTTTTCGATAAAAAATTGCTACGCTATTTGCGAAATCTCGGCTCTGAGTTATTCAGCGATTTAATTGTTTGCCTAGGGGACTCGCGATATATCCCGATTTCCAAGATTTTTGTGCGATATTTTCAACTACGGTATATTCAATAATGAAAATATAGTGTACAATATATAGGCAATTACATTACGATGTTTCTAAAATACACAAATGTAAACTAAAGCCCGAATTAGGAACTACCTAAACTAAGACAACTAAGATGACCATTAAAGAAACATTACATTATTTTAATACACTCCTTTAATGGTCATTGTTCTAACAACCCTACAGAAGACACAATCTGCAGGTCTTTTGGTCACAAATGCATAGAAGGTTGCCCCCTTCTGGTCATGAATGCATAGAACACTCTGCAAAATGAGCCTACTGCTAAGACCTTCCTTGATTCTGCAGAACTTTTAGAAATGAACAAGAACACCAAAATCCTTCCAACTTTATGTTGGGTGAACAAAAAAACTATCCCTCCTTGTAGCCGAAGACACTGAGAACAGCTTTTGAAACTGAAACCATGATTTTGAGGAGAACATCCCCAAACCCTTTTGCAAATGACCACTACGACCCAAAACAGACTGCAAGAAACCAAGACTTTTGTGGAGAAAATCGTCAAACCCTTGATGTGATGAGATCACCCATTAAAATTGTCTGACTTTTTGAGGAAAAACACTAGAAAACCCAACAGTATTTTTTTGAGGAAAAAAATATAAAACCTTATGGAAAATTTTTGAGGAAAAAATTATATAACCCTAGAAATAATTTTTATGGAGAAAATCAAAAAAATTGAGAAACGATTTAGAGAAAAATAAAAAACCATGACAATTTTTGAGAAAAATCAATCAAAACCAACAAAAAAAATCTTAGGAAAAAATCGTGAAAATCTAAATACTTAAACATCAGTCATGATTTTTTCAAAAAACCCTCCAATAGAAAAATATCCCATGATTTTTGTATGAAAAAATTGGGCAAAAGACGAAAATAAATGATCACGATTTTTTGAGGAAAAATCGAGCAAAACCCAGATATAAAAAAACATATAGAATAATTTGTGGTAAAAATTATAAAACCCCCTTAAACACAATTTGAATGTTGCGAAAACCCTAGATCAAAAAACAGCAACCCTAGGCATACACAAATTTCATTTGTCAATACAACTTCCAACTGCATTGAAAAAAAACCGAAGCCAAGCTTGGAAAACAACCCTCAGCCTGCAAAAATGGTGAAAAAGCATGATTTGTAGATAAATCGCGAGCAGAAAACACGATAAACAACACAGGCAAGTCCTTTGAAACATGCACAAAAAAACGACAACCCTGAAAAACGACACAAGAAAGTCGTGAGTTTTTGAAAACCCTAATGCAGGAGGTTGCACGAGTAGGAAAATGTCGACGTTGGTCAGGCTGGAAAAAAGAGAGTAGATGTTTGTTGTGATTTGCAAAAAGCGGTGCAAGTGTAAACATGAGCACACATGTGACTTTGATGTCACTAGCCAAAATAAAAAGCCTAAATTTGAGATGAAAACACTAAAAAAACACGACAACACTTCCAGCTCAAAACAAACCCTTGAAGATTGTGGAAAGAAACTCTCGAAATTTCTTCAACAATTTTTTCATAAAAAAAATTCACGAACGAGGCTCAAATCTTTATTAAAAAATTTGCCAAACTTTAAAGAACCCCATCACCCACTCTGATATCACGTAATGGTAATTGTATATTCAATAATGAAAATAAAGTTTAAAATATATAGG
This sequence comes from Thuja plicata, assembly GCA_018584345.1. Classification (NCBI taxonomy): domain Eukaryota; kingdom Viridiplantae; phylum Streptophyta; class Pinopsida; order Cupressales; family Cupressaceae; genus Thuja; species Thuja plicata. The sequence continues at coordinate 1,995,164 of MU228409.1, forward strand.
CAATTACATTATGATGTTTTTAAAAGAAACAAACGTAAACAAAAGCCAAAATTAGAAACTACCTAAGCTAAGTAAGACAACTAAGATGACCATTAAAGAAACATTACATTATTTTAATACTCTTGGAATATGCATCAAGTTATTTTTAACTTTCAGCTTCTTTCAATTGATGTATTTTTAATAATTTTTGAAATTTAATTTTCAATTAATACTTCTTGTCACCCAGTGTCCCAAAACCTGAGAAATGTTGTCATCCCCAAAAACACTTTCTCCCATCTCTGAAACAAGAAGAAATGTTGATATTTTCTAACTTAGATGTGACAACTACAAAAGAACTCCAGCTAGAGGAACTAAATCCTAAATGCTGCATACAATCAAAGGCAGCCCAGATTATAGATATGAAGATCTGCATAGAAGCAAATATAAAGAGTTAATAAGATAATTTTTGGCCAAAAAAAAAACTTGTGCAGACAATGAGATAGTATTTGCTCCCTACTTTGCTATTCTCCTTGTTTAATTTGAAAAACCTTGCGCAACAGTGTTTATTGCAGCTTTCTTAGTGTATGATCACCTTACGACATTAGCAGGCCCAACCTCCTCTATGGCATCTCTGAAACTAGTAAAACTGAAAGTTTGCATCCTTACACTTCCCTGAGCCAGCAGGGGATGCAACAATGATATTGACGACTGCCCTAACACTAATGAGGAGATGAAAAATTGGGTGTTAGAAAAAATCGATAATGCCATGTGGACAAAACACCTAGGTGGAAAAAAAAAGCATACTATATCAAAGAATTTAACCCCACGTGGCAGCACAATGAAAACGTTGATTTGAGATCTATGATTAACAGAAAGGCTAAAATTTTGATTGCACAATTGAGAACTAGCTCTCATCATCTGAAATATGAAACTGGTAGATGGAAGGTGTGTTGCTCCTAACCTTTGTTTTTTGTCCTTGATGTCATAACACTAACTAGCTCAAGTGCATACCCTGTTGATCACCATACTTGCAGTAATATGCTTACATTGATAAAATGAGCATTTGACATTCAAGACATACATTTGACATTGAGGTATATTGATTGATGACGTGCATATTGCAGTTGACAATCAATTCATGATACATATTTGATGATCTCACATTAGATGTTTCTCCTGGCACATATGATACATATTTGATGACCCTATTTGCAGTCAGTGATACTTGATGATCATTCTTGCAGTCAGTGATATTGATGTGTATACCTTGATGATGATCATATTTGCAGTCAGTTATACTTGATGATACACTTGCAGTGATATTGATTATATTTGCAGAGATATTGTCTAGATAGTGGCATTGATCATACTTGATGATGCATTCTTTCACTAATGTAGAAGGATGTGACTTCATACTTAAGGATGCAATTACTCAGTCATATGGATATGATTATCAGTATTGAGTTTCAGATTGGAGTTTAATCAGAGAAAATCTTATATGACAAATATCAGGTTGATGCATACAATGAAAGATAACAAGTAACATGAAAGATAACCACTTCATATTGGTTTGTCATTCTATACAACTTTTTATGTCATTGTATTTAATATAAGTCACTATGTATTTTAAAATAAAAGCGGAGCATAATTAGTATAAATCAAAGTTTTGTTTATGGCAAGCCTTTTGGTCGGCATTGCCCCATGTAAAGCAAAGTAAATGTAATGTTTATTGGCATAAAAAAAAACACCTAAGTGCTCACTTGGATAATGTTATGTTGCTTTGATGATTGTTTGGGAACACTAAGCTCGGGTTCTCGGGATAGGGCATTGTCCAGGAAGCCAGAGCATCAAACAAGAACCATTTTTGCATGGAGATTATGGCAGTAAACAGTCTTGTTTAAAGATAATTTTCTTGAACAGTTTTCATGGAAAGGCGACATTCTCATTTTGACAGTTGAAATCTGAATCAGTTGGAAACGACTTAGTGCACGGGATCTTGGCATGACAGTTGGTTTTGAATCTTGATACAACACAAGAGTTGTCTTCTCCTGTAATTATCCTGTGTTATCCTTAGTCTATTAGTTTAATGTTTTTGTGTTTAACTCTGTTGTGATGATAGATTAAGGGCTTTCTTTTGTTTATTGCTCTTTCGGTTTCAAATTTCTAAAAGAAATCTTTTGCGAAGAGTCTAATTTCTTAACCCTAATGAGTAGTTTATTGTTACAGTCTTTTGGTTCAAATAGAGTATAACCCTAGTTAAAAGAGTATTATTATCAAAGTAACGAGAATCGGAATTGGATCGGAATCGGCAAGGCCGAATCGAATCATGAATCGGCCATGAATCAGAATTGAATTGGCCACGAATCGGCAAATCTAAAAAACCCTTTAAATTTAGAGATTTTAACAATTTAAAACTTATTTCATGCAGCCTTCATTGAATATAACTTAAACACACTATAACATCATCAAATAGAAGTTAACATACATAAACAAGGAACATAAATGATAAATATTAAATCCATCACATATGTTACATGTAAAATGTAAATTGTAGCTGAAGTAAATATAAATCATTGGATCATAATGAGTCGAATCATAGAATGTATGTAAGATGAAGATCCATATGACATCAAATCATAAATGTATGTAAGATAAAGATCCATGAAATGTATGTCTATCAATATATGTACACAAAATGAAAAAACAAGGCTCTAGCTCAAGACATTAAAAAAAGGTGGTTTTTTTAAAATTTGACTTGACTTTTTATCAAGTCGCGCGGGCCGATTTTTTGCGATTCAAGCAGGCGATTTTGGCAATTTTTTGGATGAATCGCTGAATCGGCGATTCATGCGATTCATGGCGATGAAATTGCCGATCTGGTTCAACGATTCAAACAAAATCGGGAAGCCCAAATCGAATCGCAAAACCGGCGATTCACGCTATTTCTGAGCGATTCTCGTTACTCTGATTATTATTCTTTGACCCATAACAATCTTTGTCATCCTAAGAAGCCTTGGGTTTATGTTAACTTTGTTTTAAACCATTTTGGGTCTATTTCTAGTTGTGACAGTTTTGGTCATATGGTTACCTGAGGTAAAGTATTGTTGAGTATCTATTTATGTTAGGTCAAGTCTTGGCTAATCAAATCAGTTATGAGTGACTATCATTTAGGTTTGTGAAACAGGAAACCCCTATTCAAGTCTTTGAGTTTGGTAAAAAAATTCATTTGCTAAGAGTCTTGTTTCGTTCCAGTTGGAAATCAGTTTTGAAATATGTTTTGGTTGGCAAAGATCTTCAGTTACAATGGCAATTTTTTTCATAACAGAAGACACTGTGAATCTTTTATAAAAGACATTCTATGTGATTTGAAAAGTGTACAAAGAAAAAGATTGTGGATTCACTTGATTTGAAAAGATTTATTATACCTACAGTATATTGTGCACATTATTTGAGAAGCAGCAATCTTTGTACAAACATTCTGATTCTGAGTTTCAGAGACCAGAAATGCATTGAAAAGAAACAGAAATAAAACTTTGTATTTGATTATTGTATTGTGAGAGTGATAATACAGCTAGTGAGGCATTTTGTCAGTGAGACACATTGCCAGTGAGGAACATTGCTTTGCTATTAGGTATTTGAAAAAGACTATCAGTGAGATAGCACTATCAGTGAAACATACATAGTCATACAGTCAGTAACGCATTGTAATAGGAATATTTCACATAAGCCAGCGAGGCAATTCGAGTGGTTTTATTCCCCAGAGGGTTTCCACTCAGGACAAATTATCGTGTCATATTCCTTGTGTGTGTTTTACTTATTTTGTTATTCATTCTATTTTTGCTTCACCTTGTTTCAAAGATTGTTAAAGTTGAAAATTTGTAAAAGGTGTAAATTTGTCATACCACTGGTTCACCCCCCTCCCTCCCTCTTAGTGGCATTGTACTCAACAAATGGTATCAGAGCCAAACCCTTAAACGCAAGTCTAGGGATTTCCTGGTAGCGGAGTACTCATTATTGTTAATGTTAATAGTTGCGGTCAGAATCTTCAGGCTGACATGAGACTAAATAAACGTCCAATTGGCCTATCGGCCTTGGACGTTTATACAAGGCGATATATATCATTATTAATAAATGTTTTTGTATTAAACATATTTATTTGATTAAATCGACATACAAGGTCCGCTAATTTTTCTTAGATAAAGTCATGACCCTTGGTGAAAGGGTATGATGTGCATATATTACAGATGCACGATCTCTCATTTGAAGTGAGAAATATACAAGGATCATTGAATACGATCAGCGATAAGGAGCAAATCAATATCTATGCGAGTCTATGCGAGTCTATATAATTAGAGTGCAGATCAAAAACATGTGGAGGCAAGTTGACTCACATTGTGATAGTGGCAAAAACAGACAATTTGAAGACAAGGCATATCTCATCTAGAGCATATTGATGATATACAATATATAAACATTGCGAAGACTAAGTCTTAGACCAAATCAATAGTGTGCATACTGATACATACACACAAAGACATTAATCTATACAGCGATAATCAATAAGACAAGCTGTAATGTCCCCATTTTCGTGAGTGTCAACTTTTGGAGGATTAGCCTATTTCCTGACCCTCATAGGCTAATGGAGTTGTTCAGAGGGTTTTAGTTGGCAGTGCTAGAGACCGATTCCCACTCTAGTGGTCAAGGATGTTCAGGATTGATCTTCGTTTGAGTCAGATTGACAAACTTACTATTCATAGTAAGTGACTATTTCGGGAAACTCAGGGTTTCTATCTTTAGCAGGGCACCTGAACAGCTTGGTGGCAGTGTTGATATTCAGTATTGTTGACTGGAGCAGTTATTCGAAGACTTACTATTTATAGCAAGTCATTATTGAGGAGTTGCTATATCTGGCAGAGGCACCCAGACTCATGGTACGCACAGTGATTGACTCATTCGTCAGTTGGCTCGGTTTGAGGGACTTACTATTTATAGTAAGTAAATTATGCCCAATTACTATTCTTGGCAAGGCACCTGAACTGGCCTCAATTGCAGTGACGACCCTTGCTACCTTTGGTTTGATCGGGTTTAGAGATTTGCTAATTATAGCAAGTCTAGGATTGATAGAGATGAACCCTTACTATTTTTAGTAAGGCAGTTAGATGTGCAGTGGATGCAATGGTTGACTCCCTGGTTCAAACAGAACTGAAGAGTAATGAGTATTCATGGAGTTAAGTCGTTTTAATTATTAATAAAGTAATACTTCATTAATAATTATTATTCATTTATGGCACATTATGAAATAAGGTTATAATTGCACTTTAATGAAGGGGTCACTTCATCATTAAAATGGGGCCAAACGATTTAGTCGTGTGCATTTAAATGTCATTTATCAAAAGGAGGCCTATTTATTATTAATTCCCTAAGTCAACTTGAGCACATGAAAAGCAAACATTTAATGAATTAAATTAAAAAAGAAAGCAAAGTCATTTTCATGTGAGAAATATAAAGGGAGCTATAATTTAATTATGAATGCAATTTCCATCAAAAGAAAATATATTTTCAAGTTATGTGAGGATTGAAGCTGAAGATAGACTTGTTATGGAGAATTATATAAAGTCAAAAAGTCAAAGGTCGAACCATTCTATGACTTGTGCATTTGCTTTTGTGTGTGGAGAATAAATTGAAACAAGGGTTTCAGATTTCAAGCTTGAAGAATTGTGAATTCTTCTAAGTTTTTCAACATAGTGAATTGATGAAACACCCAATGAATTGTGCAAGTAGAATGACTTCAACCAGGGGTCATAATTGAGCTTTCTTGGATGAAATTGGTGTGGAATTACTTCAGAGTTGTGTAGTTTATCAGCGGTAGCAGATTATTGATAATAAATACCCAGCATTAGGAGACATGGCTCATAGTGGCTGAGATTAGCATTCCAATTAGCAGTCGTACCTGAATTATACCAGCTGCAGGTTATTTATTGTTTCCACAAGGGTTTCAGAAAGTGACGTGAGCAATAAAGGGAATTTGTTTGGCATTTGGAGTCTCTAATATCTTCAGCTGTGTGCATTGGAAGAGATTGTTATTTGTATGGAGACAATTCTATGAATGTTGAAGAAATAACACAACCTGTGCTTACCAAGTTTTTATATTATTTGCTTGATAGTTTAAAGTCTCCATAAATTGCAAATTGATTCATTGTAATTAGTTTGGGAATTGAAATGATGCATGCCAAGTGTTTGTGAAAATGTCCATTGGATGTAGGTGCACATTTTACATGTAGAAATCATATGTATGCATTCAAAAAGACAGAAAAGATTGCATTTGCATTTTAGTTCTTTGCCTAGATATCTTAGTAATCATTTGCAAGCATTTAAACTTCATTTGAAACCATTCCAAGCAAGCAAAAACAATCTGAAAATAAAAGACAGCAAGATAGAGCTTATATGCAAAGTGTTTGACAAAATGTCAAGCATCTAAAAAGTAAAGCAATTCGATGTTTGTCAGAATTAGAACCAATGGGGCTCTTACACAAGCAGATCGAACACATAGACTTAGGTATACATATCTCTACCAATATTCATCTACAGCAACATATATCTACAGAAATATATATCTATAGAAGGAAGATCAATATACATCTACAAATGAAGTTGTGACTACTGGCAGATCAAAAAGTCTAATTGATATACATATCATTTCAGGCAGATTGACTTACATATTCAGATCAAGAAATATTACAGTTATAGATTATTCTATAACTGTTGATCAATCTTGTGAAGAGGCCTTATTATTAGGCTATATTGTAACCAGTCAACTCAATATATATAAGTGATATTATTGCTGCGTTTTTCACTTGCAAGTTGGAAGGTTTTCCCAGGGTATATGTTGTGTTAATTTGTTTAAATTGTTTCATATCTATATTGCTATTAATCTGATCATAAAAACAACATGGTATCAGAGCGGGTCTAAGAAAAAATCTAATCAGATTTGTTTAAGCAGTCAAGTAAACCTTCTTCTAGGGCAGATCTTTGAAGGAGAACTTGTGTGGAAAAGAAGATGGTGAACGGCATCAAAGTAGAAGATAGGCTTGATGGAGCCTCAAACTTCAACTCTTGGAAACCCAGGGTACTCATTGCATTAGAGGAGAATGATCTTCTTGATTTCGTGGAAAGCAATACAAACGAGCCTTTAGATGATACTAAGAAAATCCAATGGAAGAAGAATGACATTAAGGCTAGGAAGATATTAATAGAGTCTGTGATGAATCACCTAGTACCGATCATCTCCAAGTTGAAGTCAGCTAAAGAAATGTTTGATACTCTAAAAGGATTATATGAGATCAACAACACCAGCAGGGCCCTTGCCTTGAGACAACTTCACCACGTAAAGAAGATTTTGTCATTTCATTCTTTATGAAGATTGCTGATTTGAGAAATCAGCTGAGCACTATTGGGGACATAATTGCAGACAGAGATCTTGTTATGCTAGCACTCAATGGTCTTCCTCAAACTTCGGAGCCTTTTATCCAAGGTATCAGTGCAAGATCTAAGCTATCTAAGTCTGATCGTCTTCGAACTGATTGTATTAAAGAAGAGTCCAGGTTGATAGCTAGAGGAATTGGGCAAAACAATCAAAATATAGAAAATCAAGTTCTTACTGCATATACTTCTAGAGAAAGAGGCAAATGGAAGAGGAATAGAAACAGAGAATCATATTCTACCCCTAAATCGAAAGGGAAGAAGGATCTCTCACATTCAATGTTTTAGGTGTGACAATTATGGTCGCATTGCTCAAGATTGCAAACTTAGAACTACACAACTTGTTACTACCGTGGAACTTCCCAGGGGGGCATCTCAAAAGGAGCCAAGTTCTAAAGTTGATTCAAAAGGTTTCTTATTATAAAGTCAATCTGGTTCCTCGAAGAGGAGGAATCAACATTCAGAGGGAGTCTGACAAACCTACAGAGGCAACCTTGGACGAGAAGGTCAAGAGGTTGATCTTAGTACTTGAAGCTTCAGAGGGACTCACATCATCATGAAGATCCTTATAGTGTATATTTCTCTAAGTTAGAGAAATATGAGGTGAAAGCCCTTGTAGTGTATATTTCTCTAAGTTAGAGAAATGAGGTGAAATCCCTTGTAGTGTATATTTCTCTGAGACAGAGAAATATGAGGTGTAAGCCCTTGTTAATGCATCTTTCTCTGTGAGAGAAATTTGAGAGGTGTAAGCCCTTGTTAATGCATTCTTCTCTGTAAGGGACAAGTTTGAGGTGTAAGCCCTTGTTAATGCATTCTTCTCTGTGAGAGAGAAGTTTGAGGTGAAAGCCCTTGTTCCACCCTCTAAGAGTAGCCATGGTGGATCCACCCTCTGGGAGTAGCCGTGGTGGATGTCATGGAAGAGACTCCATGACTTAGCACTTGTGTTTATTCACCCTCTGGGAGTAGCCATGGTGAACGTCATGATGAGATGACGACATCACGTTGAGTGATTCCATGATGAGCACCTGTGTTCATTTGTATTTCCACTCATGGGAGTAGCCATGATGGTCCCACCCTTTGGGAGTAGCCATGGTGGACATCACTACTATATCGAGAAGAATTCCTCCCTAGCTAAGAGGGAGTGTTGATGTTAATAGTTGTGGTCAAAATCTCTAGGCCGACATGAGACTAAATAAACGTCCAATTGGCCTATCGGCCTTGGACATTTATACAAATCGATATATATCATTATTAATAAATGTTTTTGTATTAAACATATTTATTTGATTAAACCAACATACAAGGTACGCCAATTTTCTTAGATAAAGTCATGACCCTTGGTGAAAGGGTACGATGTGCATATATTAGACATGCACGATCTCTCATTTGGAGAAGTGAGAAATATACAAGGATCATTGAATACAATCAGCGATAAGGAGCAGATCAATATCTATGCGAGTCTATATAATTAGAGTAGAGATCGAATACATGTGGAGGCAAGTCGATTCACAATGAGATAGTGGCATATACAGGCAGATCGAAGACAAGGCATATCTCATCTAGAGTGATCTACAATATATAAACATTGCGAAGACTAAGTCTCTGACCAAATTTTACATATACACAGAGACATATTAATATTATACAGCGCTAATCAATAAGACAAGCAGATCGAACACATAGACTGAGGTATACATAGCTATAGCGATATTCATCTACAACAACATATATCTACAGAAGGAATATCAGTATACATCTACGAATGAAGTTGTGACTACTGGCAGATCAAAAAGTCTAATTGATATACATATCATTTCAGGCAGATTGACTTACATATTCAGATCAAGATATATTACAGTATTATTATATAGTTGTTGATCAATCTTGTGAAGAGGCCTTATTATTAGGCTATATTGTAACCAGTCAATTCAATATATATAAGTGATATTATTGCTGGGTTTTCACCTTCAAGTTGGAAGGTTTTCCTGGGGTATATGCTGTGTCAATTTGTTTAAATTGTCTCATATCTATATTGCTATTAATCTGATCATAAAAACAACAGTTATGACTAAGTGCAAAAGAAATAAAAGTCAAAAGAAAAACACTAGTGTCAAAACCAGTGAAGTCTTGTCTCAAGAAAAGTTTGTGCCAGCTAATTCTATAAGTGTAGAAAAGAAGATGTCAAATGTAGAGTTTGATGAATTCTTTCTTCATATGAATGAATCGGATTTAGAAGAGTGTGGCAGTGACTCTAAAGGAGTAGTTGATTTTAAAGGAGAGCTTGTCTATGCTTTAGAAATGATTAGAAACCTTGAAAGAGAAAACAAGAAACTCAAGTTTCAAATTGAAGAAAGAAAAAGAGTTGAAGAAGAAAAGGATGTAAAGTTGAAGGCTAAAGAAGAATTGTGTAAAAAGTTTAAGAATGAGCTTGACTCTTTGAAGGAAAATGGCAGAACTCTGTTAAAAGCTAATTGTAAATACAAATTGAGCTTATATCAAATTTACATAATAGAACAAATTCTGAATTATTAGTATTCTATTGAAAGCAATTTAATATCTATAATCTTGATATAAAATATCTATATTTAAATCATTGTATATACAGTGAGCTTTACGTATTATTTAATCTGAATATTATAATAAATTATGTTTTGCAAAATGCTTGATCAATGCCTGTTACTTGTCAATTACTGTATTGAGCGATTGATTTGCATCTATTGAGAACGATATATATACCGTGGCAATAATGGTGAGTAGTCACGTCTGTGATAGACGTGACTCCTTGAGGAGTCATGCCTATGATAGGCGTGACTTTTCTTCACCACCCTACATTATGCACAGACCCGTATTACATACTCGTGGTCTATAATATTAATCAACAGTTTAATCAATAGTCAATAATTAATAAATGAAATCGGTTCGATTCATTTATAAATCGATATTCATAATATGTAGTTATTCATTCGATCATAAAAGTTATGATATAATAATGATAATCATTATCATTATATATATCATAATAAATATTATAATAAAATATTAACATATATCATAATAATGATAATAGATAATTAATGGTAATAAATATCAATATATATAATAATGATAATATCTATTATTATTATTATCTATATATTGATATATACATATATATATATATATCATAATTTTATCTATTCTTGTAAAATCAATATTTTATATGATCAAAGCTACATATATCAACACTCCCTCTTAGCTCGGGAAGATAAACATATCACAATAATCTTTGTGAATATCTGTCTTATGATATATCACCCAACTTATGATATAAGTAATCACATATCACATAACTCGTGATGTGAAGTATCACCTATCTTGTGATACGAAGTATCACATATCACATAACTCGTGACATGGAGTATCACCAAACTTGTGATATGAAGTACCACATATCACATGACTCGTGATATGAAGTATCACCTATCTCATGATACTAAAGGATATAATATACTCGAGAACATTACATTCTCCTTATATATCCTAGTTATGGTATGTGCACTGACATTAAGTCACATAATGTCTACCATAACTAATCATGGCAAATCCATGAATCATACAGATACCAAATCACATGATATCAGTCTACTGAACATTATAAAATCATCACCTTATAATGGTAAATACAAGTGTTAATTATCCAAAAAGTCATCACCTTTCAGAAATATACACAAGATGGGTAGGCCCATAAAGTCATAGAGTCACACATATGACAGCCATAAAGTCATAGAGTCACACATATGACAAAAGAAGTTTACACACTAAACATCTTTAATATAATAGTACAAATCAATTTGAAAAAATTACATTTCAATCACACCAAGATGCTTCCTGAAGTGTTCAACTTTCACTTTGAGGAGAGGTTTGGTAAGAATATTTGTTGTTTGATCTCCTGTACTGATATACTTCAACTGAATCGTGTTCCTTTCTACCATGTCTCTCACATAGTGATAAGGAATCCCAATATGCTTAGATCTATCATGAAATATTGGATTCGTTGAAAGCTTAATGCAACTTTGATTGTCACAGTGGATGATAGTTGGTTTCAGAGGTTTACCGAATAATCCCACAAGTAGTTTCCTTAGCCATATTGCTTCTCTAGCAGCCATAGAAGCTGCAATATATTCGGCTTCTGTAGAACTTTGAGCTGCTGATGATTGTTTTCTGCTAACCCACAATATCATAGCTCGTCCTAAACTGAAACAACATCCGAAGGTGCTCTTTCGGTCAGTCACACTTCCAGCCCAATCTGAATCTGTGAATTCATGAAGATCTATGTCAACCTTTTCATATCTTAGGCCATAGTTAAGAGTACCTTGAAGATATCTCATTATATGCTTCACAACCACAAGATGTATCTCCTTGGACTCACACATAAACTGACTTAAGGCATTTACAGCATAGCAGATATCAAGTTTGGTATTGACCAAATACATCAAAGATCCAATCATCTGCCTATAGAGAGTGGGATTTGCCGATTGAGAATCTGTTGTTGCTTCCTTTAATTTATGAAGATTTGTTTCCATGGGGAATGACATAGGTCTGCAATTCATCATACCAAATCTCTTCAATATATCAATGGTGTACTTCCCTTGATTTAGAACAATGTTGTCTGATTTCTGCCAGACTTCAAGTCCAAGGAAGTAGTGTAATAGGCCTAAGTCCTTCATATCAAATATTGAGGCTAGATCTTTCTTACACTAATCAATAAGGTGATCTCTTGTAATCAACAGATCAATAACATATAATATCAATATTAACATATTACCTTTGCTTTGTTTGAAGTAGAGATTTGGGTCTGCATTATTTTTTGAGAAGCCTAATCTCATGAGGTAACTGTCAATTCTTTCATACCAGGCTCTCGGAACCTATTTAAGTCCATATAGGGCTTTCTTTAATTTACACATGTGATTCTGCATTGTGAATCTCAAATCCTTCAGGTTGCTCTAAGTAGATCTCTTCTTCAATGGTTCCATTTAAGAAAGCAATTTTTACATCCATTTGATGGACTTTCCATCCTTTGGTTGTTGCAATGGCTAGAACTGCTTTGACTGAGGTATATCGAGCAACTAGAGCAAAGGTTTCTTCATAGTCAATTCCTTCTTTCTGTGAAAATCCTCTGGCTACAAATCTTGCTTTGTGTTTTTCTATACTACCATCTGCAGTATGTTTGATTTAAAATAGCCATTTGGAAGAAACAACGGATTTCTCTTTTGGCCTAGGTACTATCTCCCACACATCATTCTTCAGGATGGATTGATACTCCTCTGTCATTGCATCCTTCCATACTTGGTGTTGGAGAGCTTCTATAACATTAGAAGGTTCAGATTTGATAAATTCACTCATCAAAGCTACATAATTAGAGAATCTCTTAGGTCTCTTACTTTCTCTGAAAGTCCCTGATGGAGCGGCATTAGTTCTTGCTTCTTCCATTGTTTTAGTAGCCCAGAGTGGTCTCTTCTTAGGATTTTCTAATGAAGTGATTTGTTCCTCATTTATATCTTCCTCGGGATACTCCCTCTGAATCTCAGGAGCAGGATCCTCTTCTAAGTCTAGGGTGGAAGTTTGAATTTCTGACTCAATAGAATTTCTAGCTATTTTAAAAGCTATGTCTTCTTCAAAAATCACATCTCTGCTTAGTTCAATCTGTCTTTGACCAGGCACATATATTCTATAAGCTTTTGAGGTTTCACTATAGCCTACAAAAGTAGTTTTTCTCCCAAGAGGTTCTAGCTTAGTTCTTTTCTCTTTGGGCACATGAATGTAAATAGGACAACCAAATATTCTCAAGTGGCTAATGTTTGGTTTTATACCAGTGAAGGCTTCTTCAGGAGTTTTGTCATCAATATGGGAGTGAAGACATTTGTTCTGAATGTAGACAGTGGTACTAGAGGCTTCTGCCCAAAGTGAAGTCTCTATGTTTTGATCAAGTAACATAGCCCTAGCATCTTCTACAATAGTTATGTTTTTCCTTTCAGCAACTCCATTTTGTTGAGGGTTGTAGGGTACAGTGAACTCCCTCTTAATCCCACAATTTTTACAAAATTCTTTAAAAATATCTGATTTATATTCCGTCCCATTATCTGTCCTTAAGGTTTTTACTTTTCTTCCATTAGAGTTTTCAGTAAGGGATTTGAATTCCTTAAATCTTTTACGGATCTCCTGTGATTCTTTACATTTAAGGAAATAGACCCAAGTCTTTCAAGAGAAATCATCAACAAATATTACATAGTAGAGAAACCTACTTAAGGAAGGTATAGACATGGGTCCACATAAATCTGAGTGGACTAATTCTAATACATATTTTGTTTTGCTAGAACTATTTTGAAAAGACCCCTTAGTGTTCTTCCCTAAGCCACACCCCTTGCATGCCCCTGAATGATATTGTTTGAGTTTGGGTAAACTTGTGACTAGTCCTCCCATAGAAGATAGGGCGCGAAAATTGAGGTGTCCTAATCTTCTATGCCATAGTTCATTAGAGTCTGCAATTTCATGAATTAGGGCTAGATTGGTTTAATACATAACTCGTACAAATAACTTTGTCTATGACCTATGGTTTGAGCTTTCTTAATAGTAGAGTTCTTTGGTCATGCCAACACTTTACTATCCATGAAGGTTACCCTATATCCATTATCTTCAAGTGCAGATATGGAGACCAAGTTCCTTTTGATGCCTGGGACAAAAAATACTCCAACGAGTTGGATGGAGATCCCAGACTTTAATTTAATGGTGCAAGTTCCAACACCTTTGACTGGATGTGCAGAGTCATCTTTAATTGTCACTTCCTCGTCAGTTTTTTCTACCATGGAGTCTAGGAGTTCCCTGAACCCCGTGATGTGTCTTGATGAACCACTATCTATAACCCAAATGTTGGATTTATTTGACACTTGATTTGAAAGTGCAGAGTAGAATACATATTTCTCGGATTCATGCTCCTTTTTGGACTTTCTTACTTTGGCATATGACGCTTGTTGCTTGGTTCTGTCAGGACATCTGACTACATAGTGCCCATACTGGTCGCATCTGAAACATTGGATGTGAGAAACATCTTTCTTGGATGAACCTTTCTCAGGGTAGCTTTTCCTCTTCTTAAAGCATTTCTTCTTTCCTTTCTTGTGAGAATTTGCATTCAAGACATGAATATCTTCATCTATATTCTTCTGATTGAATCCTTTCTTTGTTTATCTTGATTCCTCTTGAAGACAGTTTGATCTTAGCTGGTCAAATTTTGGAAATTTAGACCTTGCACTAATGCCTTGAACAAATGTCTCCCAAGAATTTGGTAGACCATCCAGGGAAATAAGTGTTAGCTCCTTACTTTCAATTTGGTATCCAAGTGTTGATAGTTGATCCCTTAGTGTAGATATTCTCATAAAGTATGCATTGATAGATTCTCGTTTGTTCATACTTATATGATTGATTTCTCTTTTTAGGGCCAAAGTCCTGCTGGAATTATTTATTTCGTATGTGCTTTCAAGTGACTTAAACATATGATATGCAGTCTCATGTTTTGTCAAAATTTGCACTATATGATCTCTAACTCCATCAAGTATGATTTTCATGGCCTTTTCATTTCCTTCAATCCATGCCATTTTCTCGGGATCATTCTTCAGTTCTGCTTTATTTTCTTTCACAAATGACTCAACTTTATTTTCTTTTAATATCATCATAATCCTGAACTTCCATGATGAGAAGTTATTTCCTCCTTCTAGCCTATCTTCGAATCGGATTACAATTGTCATTGAGGAATGTAATGTTCTTTAAATCTGAATTTCTCAAGTTCAATTGCTGCTAGGATCCTTCCTAACTTGGCTCTGATACCATGTAAATGCAAATTAAGCTTATATCAAATTTACGTAATAGAACAAATTCTGAATTATTGGTATTCTATTGAAAGCAATTTAATATCTATAATCTTGATATTAAATATCTATATTTAAATCACTGTATATACAGTGATCTTTACGTATTATTTAATCTGAATATTATAATAATTTCTGTTTTGCAGAATGCTTGATCAATGCCTGTTACTTGTCGATTACTGTATTGAGCGATTGATTTGCATCTATTGAGAACGGTATATATACCGTGGCAGTAATGGTGAGTAGTCATGTCTATGATAGACGTAACTCCTCAAGGAGTCACACCTATCATAGGCATGACTTTTCGTCACCACTCTACATTATGCACAGACCCATATTACATACTCAATAATTAATATGGTCTATAATATTAATCGGCAGTTTAATCGATAGTCAATAATTAATAAATGAAATCGGTTCGATTCATTTAGAAATCAATATTCATAATATGTAGTTATTCATTTGATCATAAAAGTTATGATATAATAATGATAATCATTATCATTATATATATCATAATAATAATTATATTAAAATATTACATATATCATAATAATGATAATTGATAATTAATGATAATAAATATCAATATATATAGTAACAATAATATCTATTATTATTATTATTATTATTATTATATATATATATCATAATTTTATCTATTCTCATACAATCAATATTTTATCTAATCGAAGCTACAAATATCAACACTAATGGATCAGATGACATAACCTTAAATCTGAAAACAGAGATTGAGGAGACTAAGAAGATATTGGAAATCACAAAATCTGCCTTGGAAATTAAAACCTTCAAGTGACATAAACTTGAGGGAGAAATTGTTACTTTAAAGCATGATCTTGAGCATGTTAGAAAACAGTTAGAAAATAACAGGAAATTTGATGAAAGCACAAACAAATTAAATGAGATGCTAGATAAGCAAAGACAGCATAAAGATGCTACTGGGATAGGATATGAGTTAGGGCAAATCTCTTCAGATGGAAAGGAATCAAAGAATGAAACACTTTTTGTATCTGCAGATGGAAAAAGGCAGAGCTTTCAGGTTAGAAATACTCCAAGAAAGAAAATAGATTTAAGTCATTTTGCTGCTCCTAAGACTGAAGACACCAATAAAGGCAGAAGGAGAAATGGCAAGTCCTCAAGCTGTTTATTCACTTCAACAAGGTATGATTATTCACAGTTTCATGTTTACCGTTATTCTTGTCATATTTATGGACATAGAGCAAGAAATTGTAGAATTCGTATAAGAAATAGTTTCGGATGGACTAATGGTGAAAATGCCTATAAGCTATCAAATTAGAACAATGGTAGTACATGTTATAACTGTAATAAAGTTGGTCACATTTCAAAAAAATTGTTGGACATCTAGAAAATATGATTTTGGGTGGAACAAGAATAAAGGCTTATGGAGACAGTCAAATCAAAATCATCATATTACATGCTTTAAATGTAATGGTTATGGGCATAAAGTATCGTTTTGCAAAAATGGTTTTGTGAAATCATCTAAAGATAATAGGAAAATGAAAATGGTGTGGAGAAGAAAACAAAGTCAAAAATAAGGAAGTCCTAATCTGGTGAATGTTGCACAAGGAATATTAGAAATTCTCTGAGATTCAGCTTAGTGTAAGGGGAGTTGTCTACAAGTTTTGTCCTTTGTCCCAAGAAGTTTTTAGGCTTGAATGAGTTTTGTTGTGGCTATGAATTCATATTTTCATGTTTGTGAGATGAGTTCACATTTGGCATTTTATCAGAATATCTTCTTCTTTTATGTACTTGGTGTGAAAGGTATTCTATCACACTTCAGGTGTTGTATTGTTGGTTTGATGGTGGTGGAATGATTAACTATGATTGGCAATAATCATTACTCTATGGCCAGGCTTCAGAAGTTGATAGTAGTACTAGATTAGCTCTTGCAATTATAATATCCTTTGATACTGATCTTGCTCGCAAACAATTTGTCAGTCTTCTTTCTACCCGTTGATGCATAATTTGTGTTTGATTCAGTTTGTGCATTCTGAGGGACTTTGGTTGGTTTATCAATGTTTATTATAGCTGTAACAGTGATCAAGATCTTGCTTCAAGGATATCAGTACAGTTTGATGAAGTGGCTTTTGCTGTCACTTTGAACAGCAGGGCATAATAATATTGTTTGACTTTATGTTTTGACCTTGAGCTCCCTAGTTTGGTCTGACATTTTCTCTCAAAACAAGCACTTATAGTGACAGCGATATTTTGATATTAAGTGTCGTTTGGTTTTAATGATACACTTCAATGACAGTTGGTCACCAGAAATGATGTTCTTTGGTTGCAGGTGGATATTCTCTGTTTTCAGTTTGATGTAGTCTTGATTGATAAGTATTTATCTTTATATATCAATGAAACTCTGATTATACCAATGGTTCTTTATGCTGAACATGTTTATTTGATAAGTATTTGGACATAAATGATTATTTGAAACAGTGACATCAACAGGTTTTGTGCATGTGTGTTCAGCCTGATGGAATGTATAACACTGTTTACAAGATTGAGATGACCTCTCATATTTCTTTTGTGACTATATTTTGCATTGTTATCATTCTGGTATATATAACTAAATCTTGGATCATTAAATTTCAATGATCAAATACCAAGCTTTATTACGATGAGTAATTGGTAAAAAAATGAATGTTTACTAACAAGAGCGAAGCTCAATAAATAGCTATACAGATTTTACAAAGAGGCAAGTTTCTAAAATAGAAACTGCCAGAAAGATCAAAGAAGATCTTTAACAAGATATTTACAGCAAGTTACAATATTGAG
>MU228409.1:2022182-2043575 GCA_018584345.1 Thuja plicata
TGGGGGCTTTGCCCCCAAACCCCCAATTAATAATTTGGGGTGGAAACTACGCCAATAAAAGTGGGGAAAAATTAACCTTCGAATCTTATTAGGCTCCATATAGAAGATGATGATGATGATGAAGAATAGAACATCAATAAATTATTAATCCATTAGTTGAACTTCAAACAATGATACTTGAACTGATGTTATGATTTAATTTTAATGTTTTGAATCTTTGAGATTTGGCATTGATCAATGATCAACCATCATGGATTCATACTATGAAATGATTTAGTTTTAGAATTATGTATATTTCTCTTATTTTTTGTATATATATATATATATACACACACACACACACTCACGAATCCCTACGAACCCAAATGGCAATTTTTTTTTTTCACGAATCCAAAAACCGGATTCGCGAGCCCGAATCCGTCCCCGAAACTGAATCGGCAACTTAGGCTAAAAGCCTAATTTCTTAACCCTAATGAGTAGTTTATTATTACAGTCTTTTTGCTTCAAATAGGGTATAACCCTAATTAAAAGAGTATTATTATTCTTTGGCCCATAACAGTGTATGTTATCCTAAGAAGTCTTAGGTTTATGTTAACTTTGTTTTAAACCATTTTGGATCTATTTCTAGTTGTGATAGTTTTGGTCATATGGTTACCCGAGGTGAATTATTGTTGAGTATCTATTTTTATTAGGTCAAGTCTTGGCTAATCAAATCAGTTATGAGTGACTATCATTTAGGTTTGTGAAAACACGAAACCCCTGTTCGAGTCTTTGAGTTTGGTAAAAGTTTTTCATTTGTTAAAGAGTCTTCTTTCGTTCCAGTTGGAAATCAGTTTTGAAATATGTTTTAGTTGGCAAAGATCTTTAGTTACAATGGCAGTTTTTTCATGACATAAGACTCTATGAATCTTTTATTAAAGACATTCTATGTGATTTGAAAAGCGTACAAAGAAAGAGATTGTGGACTCACTTGATTTGAAAAGATTTATTATACCTGGAGTATATTGTGCACATTACTTGAGAAGCAACAATCTTTGTACAAACATTCTGATTCTGAGTTTTAGAGGCCAGAATATGTATTGAAAAGAAACAAAGATAAAACTTTGTATTTGATTATTGTATTGTGTGAGTGATAATACAGCCAGTGAGGCATTTTGTCAGTGAGACACATTGCCAGTGAGGCACATTGCTTTGCTAGTGAGGTATTTGAAAAAGACTATCAGTGAGATAGCATTGTCAATGAGACATTCATACAGTCAGTGAGGCATTGTAATAGGAATATTTCACATAAGCCAGTGAGGCAATTCAGGTGGTTTTATTCCCCATAAGGTTTCCAATTAGGACAAATTATTGTGCCATGTTCTTTGTGTGTTTTACTTATTTTGTTATTCACTCTATTTTTGCTTCACATTGTTTCAAAGATTGTTAAAGTTTAAAATTTGTAAAAGGTATAAATTTGTCATACCACTTATTCACCCCCCCCCCCCCCNCCCCTTATTCCCCCCCCCCCCCCCCTCTCAGTGGTATTGTAATCCAACAAGGTGCCCATAGAAGAAAGGGACAAAAGGACTTGTGCTTTTTGCAGCAAGAAGGTTGTGGAAACGAAATGTCATTTCATCAAGGAGTGTGCAGCATATGAAGATATTTGCAATCAGTTTCAAAACAACTTAAAAGTGGATAGTTTGAATGAGCTTTTTGAAGAGCCAAGACTTCACAAAACAGTGAGTTTCTTTTTCAAAATTCATAATAGAAGAACCAACATGGAAAAGAATTCGAAAACGGATTAATTTAGTGGAGCTTGGTCCCTTGGACTACTGGGTCTCGTGAATGCAATTAAAATTCCTTCAGTCACTCATTCATGAGTGGTTGATGTCTAACATCAATCCACCCACCCATCACAATAAAGCAACCTGTCCTCATCCACGTTTGCCTCATATCCTCCATTAGCACATTAACCTTAAATTATTCTTTGTCTAGGAGGGTAGTGCGTAGCATATGATCTACAGGGAGTATGAATGAGGGACCAATAGAGGTTATATCTCTAACCATTTGTTTGAAGTAAGAGGAATAGGCCACATGGAATGGGATGTCATGAGCAAAACAAAATTGACAAAGGAAGACTTTGTAGCTTCTCATGCTTGCACATTGAACATAGCTTCACCAGATGCTCCCTTGTCACCATCACTTATCTTACTCTTTCCTCTTGTGCCAACTTAACTACTACTAATCATGGATGACATAGGCATAAATAATTGCGCACTTGCAAAAGAAAGTGCCAACATTACCACACATTGTTCCCCCATTTCTGCCTCCATGTGCAATCTATGGCACTCTATCTTCTCGTCTTCTTTTATTTCTGGAAAAACTTTAACTCTCTGGCCCGTGACACCCAAAAAATGAGACCGTACCCTTGTGTAGTTGCCTCTAAAACTTGTCAAGCATACATGAAAATGTTATGGTAAATCGATGTTGTATTAAACAAAGGAGATGAAAGCTAATTATATAAATTTACAAATACGATGTTTCTAAAAGAAACAATTGTAAATTGAAGATGAAAATAGAAACTACCTAATAAACTAAAGACTAATTAAGATGACCATTAAAGAAATTTTAGAATATTCTAATACCCTCCCTTAATGGTCATTGTATAACTACCCTGCAGAAGACTGTACATTTCTTGTGGTCATAAATTCTTCAAAACATTTTGCTGCTACTGAGACCCTCCCCGGATCTGCAGAATGTCAATGACCAAGAGTAGACAAAATCGATCAAGAAAAATTGGAGAAGGCTGTCCCCTTCTTCAGAATGCTCTGCAACAAAAGACAAGAGCATGTCACTAACTCTACCACTGAGATGAGTCTACCACTAACCCTCCCAGAAATCTACAAAACTTCTAGCCAGAAATCATCACAAAACGTCCAACCTGATATTGGATAACAGAGTTGTCCCTCCCTATAGCCAAAGACATACCGAGAACAACTGCCACAATTTTGAGGAAAAATTGGCAAACCCTCCAAATTTTTGCAGAAGAGCATGACGCCCCATAACACACTGTAAAAAGTTACAATTTTTTAGGAAAAATTTGCCAAAACTCAAGATTACAAATCATCAATTTTTTCC
The DNA here is from genome assembly GCA_018584345.1 of Thuja plicata. Classification (NCBI taxonomy): domain Eukaryota; kingdom Viridiplantae; phylum Streptophyta; class Pinopsida; order Cupressales; family Cupressaceae; genus Thuja; species Thuja plicata. Next base: position 2,025,303 of record MU228409.1, read on the forward strand.
GGAAAAAAAACCAGTAAAACAAAGGAATCCCACTCAACTTTGCGAATTATAGAATCCAGAAATGATTTTTGAGGATAAAATCAAACACAAATAGATAGCTAGCACAAAATCTGAGACATGAATCAGCATACAAAACATCATATTTAAGGAAAAACCTGGTAAAAGCTTTCTAGAAACTAGAGACCCCTCCCTAATAGGAGCAAACCCTTAATTTTTGGGAAAAATTAAACCCAAAATCATTTTTTCAAGGAAAACAATTATTAAAACCCACAAGATGTTTTTTAAAGAGAAAAAATTATGAAAACCCATCAGAAATTTTTTAAGGGAAAACATTATGAAAACCCCATAAGAAACTTTTTTAAGGGAAAAATTTACGAAAACCCATCAGAAATTTTTGAAGGGAAAAAATTATGAAAACCCATAAAAAAAAACCTTCATGCGGCTCAACACGAGACTTCACGTGGTAAATAGCATATGCAAGCAACATGCAACTCATAAAAAGCACATACAAGCAACCTGCAAGTACATGCAACCCTCGAAAATTAGACTTTTGCTCAAAACAAGAAATCACGCGATCAAAACCTTTGACCAGGCTCGCGATTTTCAGCAAAAATCTTCAAAGATGAACAACAAAATTTTCATTAAATACTTCCAACAATTTTCATTTTAAAAAATCAAAAAATAATTTTTTGGAAAAAAATTCCAAATCAGAAGAGGCTCGAATTTTTCTTTAAAAAATTGCCAAATTTTATGAAATCCCATCAACCCACTCTGATACCATGTTATGGTAAATCGATGTTGTATTAAAAAAAGGAGATGAAAGCTCCTTATATAGATTTACAAAGACGATTTTTCTAAAAGAAACAATTGTGAACTAAAGACAAAAATAGAAACTACCTAAAAAACTAAAGACTAACTAAGATGACCATTAAAGAAACATTACAATATTCTAATAGAAAATCCACACACTAGTCCCCCCTAAATTTTTTTGCCTTTTATCTTTATTGGAGAAGAGGTTTTATCTTATTGAAAGGACCCTTTGCATATATTTCCATGATTGTTGAAGGGTACTTAAATGAATTTGGTTGTTGTCCACTACCACCCTCAACACTTGTAATTATGTTAATATTAGAGTTAACTATCTCTCTATTTATGTTTCTCTTTCGTAAATTTGTTTCTATTCTAATGGTCACTCTTCTTCCATGTTTCCATATTCTCTCTCTGTTCAATATGGAAACTTCCTTTTGTATCTATTTCTCTCTGTTCGTTATAGAAACATTCTCTTGTACACATATATATAGATCATTCTTGATCTCTGTTTAATAACACATTCATTATTTTACCATAATATGGTATCAGAGCTATAGGTTAACATTTTCAAAAAAAATTGTAATCCTCCATTGAGTGGAAATTTTTGAAATAGTTTCAGTTATTTTTCTTGGCTCTTATGTTCATTATTATTTTTTGAAAAATTAATATAATTTATTTTTTGAAATTATTCAAGATTGTTAATTTTTCGAAATATATCTGCTACCCCAGGGATCTTCCAGCGGCTCATTTTTTTCCTGCACACAATTTTGGGCCATTAATGGCCACCTAGGGTTTTTGTACTTTCAACTAGGGTTTTGAGCCTTCGGTTTCAGTTGACAATTTATTTTTCTTGCAGATTCTTGGTGGGTTTTTCAAACCCTCAACTCAGTCATATTCGAAATGTTCTGGGTGCCTCAATTTTTGTGCCTCGATTTCTGTCAGATTTCAAATCTGACTTCAGATTCCTTTTAGGTTTTTCGAGCTTTCTTCTGGGTCTTCGTTTATTTTTTTGGGGTCTTCCGTCAATCTGCCTCAGAATCTGTGCTTTGGATTCATTCGACGCCTTTTCAAATTTTTAATGGCGTCTCTCACCAACATTATGTTGGAAGGCAGTCCAAGATTTAACGGCAAGATTTACCACACCCAAAAGCAGGGAGGGTCTTAGCTGGTTTTGATCGATTTTTCACCTCAAAAATCGTGATTAGTTTTTATCGATGTTTCACCTCAAAAATTGTGTCTAGTTTTTCACCACAAAAAACATGACTACTGAGTCTCAGCTCTTCTGTGCGCAACGAAATTTTTAATTGTGGTTTTTGCAAGGTTTTCACTTCTCCTAGCCTTTAGAGGATTCACTTGCAGACTTTTGTTTTGAAGTTAGATTGACGAATAAGGGAGGGTATTAGAGTTAAATATCTTTCTATTTATGTTTCTCTTTCTTTTGTAAATTTGTTTCAATTCTTATGGTCACTCTTCTTCCATGTTTCCATATTCTCTTTGTTCAATATCGAAACTTCATTTTGTTTCTATTTCTCTCTTCATAATGTTTCTATTTCTCTCTCTGTGTTCGTTATAGAAACATTCTCTTGTACACTTGTATATATAGATCATTCTTGATCTCTGTTTAATAACACATTCATTATTTTACCATAATAGTTACCACCACCTACTTCCACTTCATTCTCACTACTACTGTCACCCTCACTATTGCTCATGTGTTTTTGAGATTGAATGCAACTTTAAACTGAAAAAATAAAAAAATAGACGTTTCATGCTTCAAGCTTTTAAAAAAAAAATTGGGAAAAAAATGAGGATGAAATTTACCTCTTTAAAGGATTTGCAGCCACACTGCCCTAAATTGAACCTCTTTTCCTTCTATCCCCTATCTGTTGCTCCTCTTTCAATGGCTTGCTTGAAACCATTGTTGCTGCTCCTCTCATACAAATGATGAAATGAGTCAAAATGTCCAACCTAATGCCCTTTAGGCCAAGCTGGGAGGTAGGGGCCCACCAAAACACAAAGAAAATGCTTTTGTTTTTAAAGTTAAGTGTGTTTTTTTTTCAGAAAAAAATGACTTCCTACCGCTGACGACGCCCGGCAGCAATGTCCCCAAGATTCCAAGACGTTACCCAAAATTTCTTACACATCAGGAACGTCCCCAAACAGTCAGCAAGATAGGGACAGGGGATTTAGGCCCAAGGACATGTCCCCAGATGACACAGAAAATGAATGCTCCCAAAGCTCATTTTTTTAAAAGTAGTGCTGTTGCGTTTTGCATGCTCTCTACATTTGTTTGAAAAAGCAAGAAAAGTGTAGGCATAGTCTTTTGACTTTCACAGACCAAAGTGTTTCATTTGATCTTTTTTCACCTTTCTTTATTTCTTGTAGCTAGAGACATCCATTGAGACATCACAAGACATTAAGGTTGCCCCTCTTAGTTAGAGGTGCCTTGGGTGAATGAGACACCTCTTGCTGGTTTCCTGTTCTCCAAGATATGTGTCCCCAAAATGTGTATCATACTCCAGAGTAACATCTCTATGTTAAAATGGTTTACGGCTAAGATATTATTCTATTCTAAAGAGATTGTCAAAAATCTCCTCTTTCATATGGTGCGTGCATTTTTATCATAGAAAAAGTATAATATCCTATTATATATGTGCTTTTAACAAGCAACTCATTTAAAAAGCTAATAAAGTAATCAAATAGAAGAAATGACATTTTTAAACACTAACAAGATGTTTCCATAATCTTCTATTTCTAAGGTATTCATGTAAAATTGAAGGATTCCCATATTTGTATCAATTTCCTAAACTTTTTAAAATAAGGCAGTTTCTCTGCTAAGTACCATACAATCACTGCCCTTGAAAATCTATGCTCCCAAAGCTCATTTTCTTAAAAATACTGTTGATGTATTTTGCATTCTCTCCGGACTTATTTGACGTCCACGGACCAAAGTGTTTCATTTAATTTTGATTCACCTTTCTTTATTTGTTGTAGCAGGAGACACCCATTGAGGCATCACAAGACGTCAAGGTTACCCCTCTTAGTTAGAGGTGCCTTGGGTGAGGTAGAAACCTATTGCTGGTCTCCCGTTCTTCAAGATATGTCTCTGAAATGCCTATCATACTCCAGAGTGTATATCTCTATGTTACTGTTACAATATTCTCAAAGTTACCAAATTCCTCTATTTGGGACCGGATCCTAGTTCTAGTACGATCCGAATCCTAGTTCCGGTACGATCTGGATCCTGGTTCTGCCCGGATTCCGCCAGGGTTCCGGAATGGAATCCGGATTCCCTGTGGATTCCTCACCGAATTCCATTCCGGAACCCTGGTGGAATCCAAGCGGAATCCGAGAGGATCTGCAGGAATCCAGAAGGATCCAGGGGAATCCAAAATCTGGGAGTTAAAAAAAGGGGCCCACAATGACTTTTTTTCTAATTTTTTTTTAAATAAAGTCAAACTAAACCTAATTTGACCATTCTAAACCCCAATTCAACCCTTTTATGGTTGCCAAAAAGCATTTGATGTTCATTCATTCATCTCTCAAGCATTTTTCACCATTTTGGTTTTGTTCTACAGCTGTAGCATTTCTCTTCAAATGCGAACATTTTGGAGGACTAATATCCGCATCATAGACTTAGGAATCGTAGGAGAATCCAGATTTAGTGGGCAAAGGTAAGTGAATCTTCATTGTGTTCAAGTTTTTATTGAATTTTTCAAGATTTTTTAAAAATTTCAAGTTTTTTAAAAAAATTTAAAGAAGTTTTAAATATTTTTTTTATATATTGTATGCATATTAAGGGGTTATAATGCCGATTTTTTTTCCATTTAGGTTCATTATTCAGAGTTAGACAGAATGGCTGGAAGTGGATGTGAAAGTGGAAGTGGAAGCTCTAGTTCAGTTGCTGGGTCAAACCCTTTTAAAATTGATGCAGCTTCACTGCTTTGGCATTACACAATAATGATTAGGTAAGTGTCTGGTGGGGGGGGTTTGTTTGGCGGTGTAACCATTGCAACATAGAGTACTCTAGCTCATACTGTCGAGTGAAACCTCACTTCATTCCTAGTGCTGGAAAAGGAATGAAACCATGCAAGGGGAAAGATGGGAACGGGTTGCCAGCTCATTTAATCTTGCAATATGCTAGAGAACAAGAAGAAGCTGATAGGAGGGTATGACCCTCTGGTGAAATGGTGGGGCTTCTTGCCTATAGAGCCAACAACCAAGGTTCAAATCCCCGCAGGATCACTCTCTACCGTGTCAACAATTGAGAGCCCTTACCTTGACCCTTGGTGAATTAGTGGGGCTTTCTGCCTATAGAGCTTACAACCAAGGTTCAAAATTCTTATTATATACACAAAAAGATCTCTGCTTTTTCGCAAACGCTCGCGCACTCAAGTTATTCCGCTCACAGTTGAATCTTTCGATCATCAAATGTTCTTTTCTAAAACGAAGTATGCGAATGTAAATTTCAAAACCAATGGATATCGTATGTGCTCTTTGGTTATGCCCCCGAATCAAGGAATTAATGAATGGAAAACTATTTCCGGATCTCATTTTCGGGCAAAAAATATCTCAGCTAAACCCTTTGCCATCAAAACGGTGAATCGTTTTTCGGCGCTGGCTCCTTCCCCTAGAGCTTCCTCTAGGGCTTTCCCTCGGAAGAAGCATTCGCTTGCACAGATCAATCAAAGCCCTAATTTACCCAGACCTATGGATACTACCCCAGCGAAGTTTAGAGTTTACTCCCCGCCTCACCGGAGGAATATTGGCCGAAACGGATCTCTGCTCCCATCGATTCCGGTTCATAATATGACTAGAACGCATACGGCCTCTTGCATGTCGGTTATGGCCAAAAGTTTGGAGCTAGGTTCACGTCGCGCTGGTCCTGGATCTACATCAGGTAAAATTTACTCCCCTCCCCATAAGCGACCCAGGGATCTAGAGAAAGTAATGAATGTTAGGACAAACATATTTCCACAAAACATTACAAATCATAAGGATTGTTTTTCTAACCCTAATCAGAGAAAAAAGATTTTCATTAAAAACGATATGGTAGGTAGGATTCAAAATATGTGTGCAGAGTATGGCCTGTTTTGCAGATGGAATGGAATAGGGGCAAAGGCAGACACGATTACAGATTGGCTAACAGAACAATTGGACAATAAGGTACGTATCACTATCCTCCAAGAGAAGTTTTTATATGTAGATTGTTCCAACAGAGAATTGAAAGCGAAACTTATAACAGAAGGATGCCCGAAATTTAGAAATATAGGGTTTTTTATCCAAGATTGGTCCCCAATATTTAACCCGGAAGACTTAGACCTTATGGTGGAAAATATTGTTTTGCTTAAAAATTTACCAATCGAACTATCTAATGATGAATCCCTCCGCGAAATAGGCAATGGACTAGGAAAATTCAAAGGTTTTATAGACTCTGAGAATGCTCATGTTGAAAAAGCTATTATTGTTAGAATGAAACTTAACGATAACCTTAATAAGCCGACGGAAATTTCATACAAATCAAGCTCGGTCATTATAAACCCTAAAATTGTAGATTATGATTTTGAAGATAATGATCGTACTTTTGATAAATTTTCTAGGGCTAATCTGTCCCAGTTGGAGAATAATGGTAAGTGTTTTACGACTCTTTCGCCAATTAGTAATGTTAATAAAAAGCCTGATAATTTTGCTAAAATTGTCATAGATTTTCTCCCCAACATTGGGGGTTTCGAGATTCTAAGTAAAACTGGAAATATGGATTCCATTTCTATTCCAGGTAATACAGGTTTATCTTTGGATTCAGAGCTAAACCGACCTATCATTAATAAGTGTCCTGAAGATAACCAAAATCTAGATACCCTTGGTTATCAGAAAGTAGCTAGTAATTCAAAGCAAGCTAACCTTAATAATGTTCCCTTCCCCTTGGCCCCATTATCTATTGAGGATCCCTCCATTGATGTTTGTGGATTAAGTAATGATTCTAGAAGGAGGAAGGAGGAAGATAGGATTATCCTGGAATATGTGTGTGAGGATTTAGTGAAGGATCTTATGGAGAAATTTATAGAGGAAATATGTGACGAAGAAGAGATTGATCGTCAGAGGAAATTTTTAATTACGGAATGTTTAGCACCTGATTCCCCTTTAACTTTACAAGAATTATAGCAATTTTTGGAAGACGATGCTCAAATAGAGAAGAAGGAAAATGTGATCCTTGGTATTGTATCCTCCCTACCGAGTAAAATTTTTCCAGATTGTGCTAAGATTATTAAGAAACATGGTAGGAAATCTGCCCAAGAGCTAATGTTGTTAGTGGGGGAAGCTACGGGACAAGTTAAACTCACTGAGATCTTCAATGCAGGGAACGGGAAGTTCCTTCCCAGGGCAACATGAATGTCCTAACCTGGAATGTTAGGGGCTTAAATGCCCCTAACAAACAGCGGATCCTTTCCCGTTGTATAACTAACACTAAATCAAACATAATTCTACATCAGGAAACTAAATTAGATCAGTTAGGACTTCAAAAATTTAACAATAAACTAGGGGTAAAAGAAATATGGGGTGTTCCTGCAGTAAGAGCCTCAGGTGGTCTAGGTATTATTTAAGACCCAAGATCTAGTACCCTAACAGAATTAGAAGATCATCCCAACTGGTGTTGTGGTTTGATAAAGAGTCTCCGCTCTGACTTAAAATTTTGCATTATAAATGTATATGGCCCTATACAAAATACAAATAAAGCAAAAGTTTGGAATGAAATAGAACAGAAAATGCATGAATTTGGACAAGACAATAACAAAATTGTCAGAAAAGAGGGGGGTTTAGGCCATTATTGGAGGAGATTCAGGCCATTCCAAATGCTCTGACTTAGAGTTTGGAATGAAATAGTCATTATTGGAGGAGATTTCAACACGATAACAAAATTGTCAGAAAAGAGGGGGGGTTCAGGCCATCTCTCAATAGCTACTAGGGACTTCAATGATTGGATTAATAGAAATAATCTATTAGAAGTTGAGACTTCAAAAGAGCAATTCACTTGGAACAATAGACGGAAGGGCTTCAGTTTTATTGCAGAAAAACTAGATAGGTTCTTTCTTAAAAATAATTTGGTTGAGCTCCCTTTTACTTTATCGGCTAAAGCATTACCCGTTTCTGGTTCTGACCATTTCCCAGTTGAATTACAAATCCTTAAGGATAAAAGCCCCGAAAACTGTCCTTTCAAATTTGAACAGATGTGGCTGAAAGAGGAAGGTTTCTTGAGAATGATTGAAAAATGGTGGATGGAGATTGATATCTCTGGCTCTAAACTATTTCAAGTAGTTAATAAACTAAAAATTATTAAGATCAAACTGAAAGAATGGAATAAATCAAATTTTGGCAACATTTTTGAAACAAAAATTAATATTGAAGATCAATTAAAGACCCTTAATGCTCAGGTTTTAGAGACAGGTATGGATACTAATCTATACGAAGAAGAAAAAAATTTATTAAAAAATTATGAAGAGGTGTTAGCAAAGGAAGAGGTTTTCTGGAGACAGAAATCTAGAGAAACATGGTTAACTGAGGGAGACAAAAAAACACCAAGTTCTTCCATAATAGCACTAAGCAAAGAAGATGCAATAATAGGATTTCTGCTATTGTGGATAAAAATAACATTTTAATAGAGGATCCTAAAGAAATAGCTAATGAGGTTGTAAATTATTTCAAAGAGATTTATCAAATGAATGGAGTACCAAATATAGAGAATCAAAATAGTATCGTAGAAAATATTCCAAAGATTATCTCCAAAGACCAAAACAAGATGCTTCTAGCCAGACTCTCGAAAGAAGTAGAAAATATCCTTAATAAGATGAATCCAGATAGATCCCCAGGCCCTGATAGCTTCCCTACCTGCTTTTTCCAGAAATGTTGGAGTTTCATAGGTGATGAAGTAACAGCGACCTTGGATGGGATTAGGAATTCAGGGAATATCTTAAAAGAGGTTAACAATACTTTCATCGCTCTAATACCTAAAAAATCAAAGCTCGATAACTTCAATGATTTCAGACCTATTGCTCTATGTAATACATTATATAAACTTTTCTCTAAAACTATGGCCAGCAGACTACAAAAACTCCTACCATACCTAATAAGTGAGGAACAGTCGGGTTTTGTCCCGGGAAGATCGATCTATGATGGGATTATTATTGCAACCGAGGCAATTCACTCTGTTAAAATCAACAAGAAACCAAGTATGCTGATTCAGTTAGATATAAAAAAGGCCTATGATAAAGTTGATTGGTTGTTCCTCCAGAAATGTTTGCATGCTTTTGGGTTTGAAAAGAATTGAGTAAAACTTATCTTTACCTGTATTTCTTCCCCTAAGTTCTCAATTCTTGTCAATGGCTCCCCTCAAGGTTTCTTTGAGATTTCTAGGGGAATACGCCAAGGCAACCCAATATCCCCATTTCTTTTCATCATTATGGCCGAAGCGTTAGGTTGTGCCATAAACAAAGCTAAAACGAATGAGGAAATACAGGGTATACAAATTACCAGCAATGTTGAATCAACAACCCATCAACAATTTGTTGATGATACGATGCTATACGGGAACAGCTCCATCTCAGAGGCTAAAGGTTTCAAACATATTTTAGATTTATACGCTTCAGCCTCAGGAAAGGAAATTAATAAGGAAAAATCTGAGATATTCTTCTTTAACACTAATCCACCTATTGAACAAGGTATTATAAACATTCTAGATTTCAAAAAAGGAGCTCTTCCATGTAAATACCTAGGTTTCTATTTAGACATGGGATCTAAATCTTCTACATCCTGGAGTCACACCGTAGAGAAAATCAAAGGAAGAATGTCCTCCTGGAAAGGTAAATGGTTATCTTCGGCAGGGAAAGCTATTATGATCCAATCTGTCCTCTCGGCAATCCCTCTTTACCAATTAGCATGCTTAGACCTTCCTGTTAATCAAAGAAATGAACTTAATAAGATGTTGCGAACATTTTTTTGGCAAGGTTCTGGGGAAAAAAATAAAATTGCCCTTTTAGCTTGGGAGAAGGTATGTATGCCAAAACATGAAGGAGGTGCAGGTATCAAAGACCTTAAATTCCAGAGTAAGGCCTTTGGGGCGAAATTAGTATGGAGAATGTTTAGTAACCCCAACCTTAAATGGGCAAAAATCTTATCTCATAAATATCTAAATCAACCTAATCCTATTAATATCTTTTGTGAGATAAAGCCCCCCAAGGGCTCCAGAATCTAGAACTTTATGCTGGATTGTAGAGATATTATTCAAGATAGGCTTACCTAGGACCTCGGTCAAGGGGATGAAGCTTTGTTTTGGTCTGACTCATGGGCAGGGCATCAAGCTATTGATCAATTAGGACAGTGGACGGAATCGAAAGGCATCCTTGAAGCTAACTAGGGTTCTAAGGTTAAAGATTACATTGTCTGTGATTCTGATCCCATAGATAGGTGGAAATGGAAAGATAGAGGTGGCATGTGTCTCCCAAGTGAAGAAGAAGATAGGCTAAACGCCATCTTGGAAGCTAGGAAGCCTATGCTGCTTTCAAAACAAGATAAATTGATTTGGGATGGTAATAAATCTGGGGCATATAAAATCAAAGATGGTTAGAATTATCTCAGATCAAAAATTAATAACCCAAAAGTGAACCTTCCTTATAACTTATTTTGGGGTAAAGACACCTTACCTAAAGCTGGCTTTTTCGCCTAGTTAGTTTGGCACAGGAAAATTCTAACAGACAAGTTTCAGAGAATGGGCTTTATGGGCCCAAGTAGGTGTGTTTTATGTGAAAAACGGGAGGAGAGCATTGACCATCTTCTTTTGGCATGTCCGTTTTCCAAGAACATTTGGGACTGGCTATGCAAGAAACTAAACTGGATATATGCTTTTCCATATTCTATTTCCGAGTTCCTTCTCTCATGGCCTCAATTAAACAAAGATAGCATTTATAGTTTATTATGGTCTTTAGCACCTCCTATTGTATTATGGGAGATTTGGAAAGACAGGAATAGACAAATTTTTCAAGACACCAAAATGGACTCCTCTAGTCTCATCAACAAAATTGAAAGCTCTATTATAGAAGTTACTAATAATAAAATCTTGCTTAAAACCAAAAAGGAGGCAACGATGACTCTCTGGGATGATAAAACTAGAAATAAATGGTTAGGATTGAAACTCCCCCATTTCATTGGTCATGGTCCAGATCAAGCCTCTATTAAAAGGAAATCATGTAAATGGTTTCCACCCACTGAGGGGTGGTATAAACTTAATTTTGATGGAGCATCAAGAGGTAACCCTAGATTGGCCGAGATTGGTTGCACTATTCATAATTCAGAGGGAGTTGAAATAGCTAAGAGTAGCAGATTTATAGGAAGGGAAACTAACAATTGGGCGGAATTGGAAGCCTTGATTGAAGGCTTATCCCTTAGTAAAAAACTTAAGATCAACAACTTAGGTATAGAAGGTGATTCTCCTATAATAATTAATGCACTAAGGAAGGGTTCTCTCGTGAACTGGAGATTAGACTCTCTCCTTTCTCTTGCTCTTCTCTCAAGTAAATCCTTTGATAAAATTACTATAAACCATATTTATAGGAAGGGAAATGGACGTGCAGATAAGCTAGCTAACTTAGCTATTGACAACTACATAGCTAGCAAGCTTACTCATACTTAACTGGTAGCTTTTTAAAAAGATTCTACCCTTCCTTCTGTTTATATATGTATAATCAGATACATGTATATATGTATTATATCTTTATGTATGTATGTAAATACGTATATAAATATATATATATATATATATATCGGCTAATACATAGTTTTCTATAAATGTCACTTCACTTAAATTTCCATATATATTTGTTCATATAAATATTCATACTCGACTGGTAGCTTTTAAAGAGTCTATCCTTCCTTCGTTTAAATGTGTATAGACAAGAAATATGTATATATGTATATATTTTTGTTTATTTATTTATTTTTTTCTATATATTTGTTTATATATATTTCTCAATAAATATCCCATCACTGCTGTCTTTAGCAAACATTACCTGACAGTATCTCTATCTTCTTTAAAGAAGGCTTGTTGATTGACTGGTCTCTCTGTTCTTCAGTTAAGCATTCTTAGGCTTGCCAAGAGGTTCTTTCCTTTAGTAGATGCATAATGTGACCCCTCTTAACGATTCTCTTATTTATATCCTATAGTAGAGGCAATTTACATGAAGATGATTTTGCTATGTTGATTATTTTTAAGTCAATACTAGCAAATAATAAATAGCAATAGTAAATAAATTAGTCTTTGTGTCATTACAAGATTAAATTGATTGTGTCCTGAATTATATTTGGTAGTAAATATTCAAAATCTTAAAATAGGAGTTTCGTATTCAAAAATACCAATATATCCTTTTCAGATTAATGAGTTAGATATTCTATCCTCTCATCTTTCCTGGAATATGATATCAATGCAATTTTATTAATTATTATAGTACCACCCTCATTTCCAACCTTACCTCATGATTTTGAGAATTGAGCTAAGCACGAGTGTTGCCAATTATGCAATAATGGTAAGATCAAGCAATACTTAGCGATGCCCACTTGGCTGTACGCCCGTAATAAATGACCAACTGGAGTGTGAGAATAATTATTACATAGGGGCTAGCGATTAAGAGGTTAACGTAGGGTTTAAGTCTCGGACTCCTTTATTAAATAATAAAAGGATTAGTAGTATTATCATGCATTAACAAGAAGTTATCAAGCGGGATTCCTCAGAGTCGGGTAAGAATGGAAACTAAGCTAATCACATTCACGCTCAGTGATAATCAAACGATGTCTTTCTGGGGTTCCATCAAACCGGAGAGATGGAACAAAATCCTGAATCCTATTCCGGAAGTAGCCAGAAGGGCTCTGGAGAAAGGCATGGGAGATGCCCATTTTGACAACTCCTACACATTCTGCTCAAACGGGGACATTGTGGGTCTCTTCATCGCACTAGCAACTTTTGCTGGTTGGAAGGAGGAGGTCATGAACGTAGCACAGTTATCCTTTTCGAAGGACATCCTGGGAGGTTTGGAAAAAATGGTTTATTGCATTGATAATCAATTCACTATGCCATTTACGGAGGTAACGATGAAAACGGATATCGCGAAACTAAAAGAAATTCCCGACAGCCAACGAGTCTCGATGATTGTTTTTAAGGATAAAAAGGGTTTTGAAAAACACAGGCCAGAAATGCAAAGAAACTTAGATTTCTTGTTCAAACAATTTCTGGAGGTGGATATGGAAACAGACATGCTTCTCAAATATTGGAAAGATGAGGGTTTTGAGATACCGGAAATGCTAGAGGACGTGGAAATGGAGAATTTCCGTATTGTTTCGCCATCAGTTAAAAAGTGTTCTAAAGCGAGGATGGAGACGGAAGAAGAAGTTGTCATCATCATAATCAAGAAAAATGAAGGGGAATGGAGTTGTGATGCTCAAAAAGGACTAAAGAAATTTCGCATGTAGCCATAAAAGTTTAGTTAGTTTTATCTACAACAATATAAGGCTTTTTGTTCATAGTATGTAACAGAAGGACAAAGATACATTTACGAACTATTTTGAGTTAGTAATGTTAGTAGATTATGGGAAAGTGACTATAAAGATATTGGAAAACTCTGTACAAAAGTATAGGTATATACTGGGAAGCAGCTGGAAATTACTCTGTTTAGAAATATAAATCTTGATGCATATATTTAACAATGTATTTGGAGCAAAATGGCTTTCTCTATGGTTTAAAGTTTAATTTTCCATCCGTTAGGGTAAGCAAATCTTTGTAGAATGAATGCTTGGATTTCATGTATAAGCCATCACTCTGTAAGATACTATAGCAGTGTGAGAATACATTCTGGAATTTCCAATGATATGGGGTTGGGAGAACATAAAATCTAATAGAATCGGGTGTAATCTGAGGGGAATATTTTTTAAAAACAATCCAGTTATCGATTGGTATATTTAGTTTTTTCCTAAATTAGTGTTTTTTAATAAATATAGATTCATATATCCTTATCTATATATATATATATATAGATATATATTTTATTTATTTATTTATTTATATATCTATATATATATATAGATAGATATATATATATATATAAATTTGCATATATGTATATATATGTGGATGTATATTGAAACATAAATATCTGAACTTATCGATATATATATATATATATATATATATATATATATATATAAGTAAATACATATATATATGTATGTAAATATATACATAAATATATATTTATCTATCTATATATATATAGATATTGCTTGATATCTATATATAGTGAATAATTTTGTGTTTTCCTTTTAATATCTATATTTGCATACATACAGATATTTATTTATATATATATATATAGTTATACTTATATATATATATATATATAAAATGATATATATATATATATATAAAATGATATATATATATATATATAAAATGATATATAAAGATTAATGCAGATATATATATAGAGTTACATATATACATATATTTATATAAATTGATACACTTATTTTATTTTATTATAGAAATATATTCACCAATAGCCATATGATACCTTTTCAGTAAAACTACTCATTAAGGTTTTTATATAAACTGTGGTTATAGTTTTCTGTTATGGAGGATAAATCTCAAAATATTCAAGACCTTTTTTACACACAACGAATACGGACATCTAGATGTTCTCCATAAGGAATACGAGCAATAGTTTTGAATCGAAGCAAAAAATCGATATCTCCAGATCAAATTGCTATGAATAGTAGCATAGAGAGATAGGAATCAAGAAGCTGGCTTCATTGGTGTACTCAAAGAGGGGCAATCTCACACATCAAGATTAAGATTTAAACATGGTCTGTAAATTTATAGGCATTTGTATATTTTATACTAATGCACAAAACTTTTGGCAATAAGGGGCTCACTTATTACTTTTTCAATATCGTAAGGAGCCCCGCAACTCTACGCGGCAAAAAGCACTCTTGGTTTGGAAAATGGCTTCTATTCCCAAGAGAATACATTCTTAGATTTATAGGATAGGGATTTCTTGGTAATCTATACCAACGGTCTTATTTAAATAAATTATTGACTCAGCCAAACTGACAATGTTGAATCAATTCCTAGGATAAGAACTATCAATTCGCTCAAAGATACTTATAAATAATCACAAACTAACAACACACTCTACAATAGGAACGAACTGTTATAAATAACCCTTTATTATATACAAGCATCTATTAAAGAATCTTCAACAGTCCTATTAACGTTTATAGTTAAGATATAAACTGACAAGAAAAGACTACTACTAAGAAACTATATATGGTCTCTTCACTTTCTTAAACGTGTCTGTAGATAGCAATAACAATAGATTTTAAATATTCTAGCTCTGCCTCCTAAGTTTTTTCATTGGATTCCTGAGTAGCTGAGATACATTAATCTACATTAGTACCACATTTTATTAGGAAATTCTTATTCCAATATATCACTAACAAGGAGTGGCATCTCCCGCTCCTCCTAGACTGACTTTTGGCCTTTTTGGATTACTATCAGGCGGAGCATAGGTAATTTCTTTCCCTCTGCGCCTATCCATATCCCTTGCCCCACCTTTGACGCTCCATCTCCACTTACTCTGGCTTTCCTTTAAAATGCCAAAGTGGTGACCTGTATTTGGGTATACGGTACAAGAGTGACGCTTCACCTACCAAGAAAGTTCCGGGCTATATAACTACTTCTTATCGCGAATTAGGGAGCATATCGCTGGCTATCTGAGCGAGGCTGCACTATGACGACTCCAATCAAATTAGTTTGCAATTCTCCTCAGATAGCTTTCGATGGAGAGATCACTACCAAGCGGCTCAAGTCAGTCCTCTTGAACTCTCAATCGATTGTCCTGAGAGCGGTGTACAGAATCTTAGGCCGTGAATTCCTTTCTAACTCTGATAGGTATAGAGTTAACTCGGAGATTCCAGCAATGTTCATAGCGTCGGCCATTTATGTAGACCCTAGAAAAGAGGACATTGGAAAACTCTGTCTTTGGATCTTCAAAAGGAAATACCTCGGCAACATTGAGAAAGTTCTTCACAATATTAAACTAGATTGTACTATCACTATGCCGAGGTTCTATGATCTACCAGCTATTAATGGGAGGCCAGCTCCGACCATCCCCATTATGATTGTAGAAGATTTTAATGCCTTTATATCCAAAGAACCAGTTATTAGGAGGAATCTTGAGTTCTTAATGGCCTTTATGCACTTAAGGACTCCAAATGAGGATAACTGGTTCTTTTCTTATTGGCATAATGATGATGATGTTGGGGAAACGAATATGATTTGCTTTGAAGACTCGGATTCTAAAGATATGGTTGAGATATGGATGGACGAAGGTCATCATCTTAGGAAAAAAAGACAGAGAAAAGTATCTCCGACCGTTGGGGTTTCTAGAGCGGGGGAAGAAGAAGATTAATCCCTTGGTCTACTGGTGTTCTGAGATGTGTTTTGTAATAAGAACTTATGGCTCTTTTGAATATGAAATTAAAGATTGTTTGTTCTATCAAGTTATTTATCTGAAGCCGAAAAGTAGGGTCTGGAATAATCGTTACCCCTCTTGGCCCTCTACTTAAAATAATTTGATGTACCTAAAGGGCAAGACCACTGATTGGCTAATTCGACCAAAACACTACTGGATTATCTGCTGATTTATTCAAACCTCCCCAATCTTCTTAAGGATTGTTAAATGGAAGCAAATAAGATTAAAGAGTAATATTAGATACAGCTTGACTTCTATTAGATCTCACATAGTTTAGATCATCTTAAGCAGAGGTATTTATTATGCACTCACATTGTTCAGATTATCATATGTAAACACAAACAGCCGGATGTTTAAATATCTATATACAATCTTAATACTAAAACTACTATCCACTATAACATATATGTGCAGATTCTTTCATCTTCCCTGCCAGGGTCTTAAGCGAGTTTATATTCAGACCTGGAGGCCTAAAAGATCTTTTGCGCATCGGGGATGAAAATGTTAAAGTATGCCCTAGATTAACATACACTTTAATCGAAAAGATTGATGACATGAGTTAGCTGAGATTCAACCTAACCTTGTTAGCATGTTTAATAAATTTTAAGAAGGAAAGATACAGAGATCCCCTTATAAATTGGGATAGTTATATATATAGATATACATTCACATATAATTTGGGATAATTATATATATAGATATACATTCATATATATATATATATATATATATATATATATATATATGTATATGTATGTATGTATGTATATATATCTATATATATTGTCTTTACCTTAAATACATAGGAATTATAATTGTCCACTTTGAGCTATCCATTTTAAAACCCTAGGTCTGACATGGTTTCGTAAGACTCTATCAAGAAGCAAGGTTTATTAGATGGCTTTTATTCTGCTATGTGAACGGGATGGGATTAATATTTGTTGATTTTTTCAGTAGCATCCAAATGTTAATAGTTTAAGGGAAACGGGGAACTAAATAAGTAGGCTCTAGGTTAAAGTACTAAGGAATACCATACTGATAATATTGCACTAAGTTAAGGACATTAAAACCGTGTATTTATATATTTTCTTTTAAAGATTCATATCTATATATATATTCACTTATTTTATGCACATATAGATATGTATGTATCCATGCAGATATATTATATATGCATCAAATTGCAGGTATGATGTCTCAGATTGAGCAAATATAGGCTTGGGTAATGCATAGGAAAGATGAGAAGAGAAATACTATGAAGGATAAGCTAGTACTTTCATTTATGGACTGCCCTTATTCATTCAAAGATTAAAACTTTCATTTTTATCTACCTTTTCAATTATATCTTATAAAAAAGTTAATACAGAAGGATGTTAGTATGTGTATAAGATAGGCCATGCAGGAACAGGTATTGCGAGTATGAATTGACTCTATATACTCAAAAGTATGTGTATAAGATAGGCTATGCAGGGACAGGTATGGATAAAGAATCAAAGTACAAGGTAGCCAAAATGTAGATCGAAAAAGACGTGTTTCAGAAGAAAGGGAACAATCAGCGAAAATAGAGATACCACATATTACAAGGATCAAGTAGAACATACTTGCAATAAATATAATGGAAATGCTAGAATGTACTTTAATAGAATGTATATGTATTTTTGTCCACAAATAAATGGATAGATCCATTTCTGATGTAAATGAGGGAATGCCCTCATATATTTATGTAACTACTGATCTGGACCTCGGTCCCGGGCTAGACTGGAGGTTTTCTTCTCCATTCTTTCCTACCAGCGCCCGCAGTGCATGGAGATTTGTAATTTTAAATTTATATTAATAAAAAAAATTTGGCCTCGGCCTTTTACCGATCAAAAAAAAAAAAAAAAAGAAGCCGATA